>QRFJ01002864.1:48059-118079 GCA_006176705.1 Cocos nucifera | reverse complement strand
GATATTATTCTGCAATCCTTGACTGATGCATATGGGCAATTCATCATGAATTACCACATGCATAAACTTCAGAATTCCTGGCCGAGTTAATGAATATGCTGGTTACCGCTGAGCTTTCTATGAAAGGTTCTAAAGGCTCAGTTCTTGCTATGGAATGGACTTCTTCCAAAAAAAGTCTTATGGAAAGAAAAAGAAGTCTGTGAAAAAGCAGAAGGTGGAAGGAGCAAAGAAGAAGAAGGCAGAGTCCAAGATGAAAGGTCGCTGCTAAAGGAAAGTATTTCCATTGCAACAGGACGGCCATTGGAAGCGGAACTGCCCTACTTACCTGGCCACTCTAAAGAACAAGAAGGAAGGTCCTTCTGGAGGTATGCTCGTTATTGAGTCTAACCTTACGATTTCTTCTGCATCCAGTTGGGTGCTTGACTCTGGTTCTAGTGCTCATCTGTGCACTTCTATGCAGGGTCTTGAGGATAGCAGGAGGCTGAGGGATGGAGACATGATCCTACCGTCGGTAATGGAGCAAGAGTTGCTGCAGTAGCCGTGGGAAACATACCCTCTTCGATTACCATCTGGTTTAGACTTAGTTTTGAAAGACTGTTATTATGTGCCTGCAGCTAGCAGGAATTTGATTTCTGTTTCATGCTTAGCACAAGAAGGCTATGTGATTACCTTCTTTAAGGACCATTGTAACATTCTTTATGAAAGAAATAAAATTGCAAATGGTTTTCTTGTTAACGGTCTTTATCAGTTGCATATTGATGTATCTGTTTTAACTATCGAGCAAAACGTGAATGCCAAACGACCTAGGGATAGTCCAAACGATAGATATCTATGGCACCTGAGATTAGGTCATATAGCAGAAGATAGGATTAACAAATTGGAGAAAAATGGGCTATTGAGTCCATTGACTTTTGAGTCATATCCAACTTGTGAATCTTGTCTTCAAGGCAAAATGACTAAACATTCCCTTTTGTTGGACATGGGGAGAGGGCCACAGATCTCCTTGCCCTAGTACATACTGATGTGTGCGGCCCATTTGATGTGCCGGCTAGAGGCAATTTTGTCTACTTCATTACCTTTACCGATGATCTATCTAGGTATGGGTATGTGTATCTTATGAGACACAAGTCTGAAGCTTTGAAAAGTTCAAAGAATTCAGACATGAAGTAGAAAAACAAACTGGAAAACCATTAAGGTTCTTCGATCAGATCGAGGAGGTGAATACCTTAGCTGAAAATTCCTAGACTATCTCAAGAAAAATGGCATAGTCTCTCAATGGACTCCACCAGGAACTACCTCAACTCAATGGGGTTTCAGAATGGAGAAATCGGACTCTATTGGATATGGTTCGATCCATGATGAGCTTCACAGACCTCCCAGATTTTCTTTGGGGACATTCATTGTTAACTTCAATCTATTTACTGAATAGGGTTCCCTCTAAAACCATTCCTACCACACCGTATGAGATATGGCACGGTAAGAAACCAAGTCTGAGTCATCTCAGAATTTGGGGTTGTCCGGCTCATGTCAAAAGACAACAAGCGGACAAGTTAGAGTTTAGGTCCTTTAGAGCTCGATTCATAGGATATCCTAAAGAGTCATTAGGATACTATTTCTACATTCCAGAAGACCACAATGTGATTGTGAGTCGACATGCCATATTTCTTGAAAAATAGTTTATTCAAGATAGTGGCATTGGAAAGCAGATTAAGCTTGATGAGAAAGTCTCACAAGCAGAAATGAGCTAAGGACCAATGGAACCAAATCAGGTTGAGCCAATAAGAACACTACCTCCTCCACCTCGTAGATCGGAAAGAGTTTCCCGTCCCCCTGAAAGATACTTAGGTATTATTTCAGAGAATGTAGAGGAAATGTTCCTCATAGGTAATGGTGCTCATGGTGATGATCCCAAAACCTACAATGAGGCGATATCAGATATCGACTCTGAGAAATGGCTTAGAGGCAATGAAGTCAGAGATTGACTCGATGCACTCAAACCAAGTCTGGACCTTGGTAGATCCACCAGAAGGTATAGTACCTATTGGGTGTAAATGGATCTTCAAGAGAAAGATTGGTGCAGATGGGAATGTGGAGACATTCAAGGCTAGACTAGTGGCAAAAGGTTATAGTCAACGTGAAGGCATTGACTATCAGGATACCTTTTCCCCAGTAGCTATGCTAAAATCCATCCGCACATTGCTTGCTGTTGCAGCCTATTTCGATTATGAAATATGGCAAATGGACGTGAAAACGGCATTCCTAAATGGATATCTTGAGGAAGATATCTATATGGAACAGCCGCTAGGTTTCACATCCAGTGATACTGATCACAAGGTTTGCAAGCTGCAAAGGTCCATATATGGACTTAAGCAAGCATCTCGGAGCTGGAACACTCGTTTCAATGATGTGATCAAAAAGTTTGGTTTCATCAAAAATGAAGAGGAACCATGTGTTTTCAAAAAGGGTCAGTGGGAGCGCTGTTGTCTTCCTCGTATTGTACGTGGATGACATCCTCCTTATTGGGAATGATATTCCCATGTTGACATCAGTCAAATATGGTTGTCCAAGGAATTCTCCATGAAAGACCTAGTGAAGCATCCTTTATTCTAGGAATTAAGGTCTATAGGGATAGACCGAATAGGATGCTAGGACTTTCACAGAAAATGTACATAGAGGAAGTACTAAAGAGGTTTAGTATGGAAAACTCTAAGAGGGGATTAATACCCTTCAGACATGGTATTCATCTTTCCAAGAAGATGTGCCCCAGCACACCTGAGGAAATAGAACGCATGAGCAAGATCCCTTATGCTTCTGCAATAGGGAGCCTCATGTATGCCATGCTATGTACACGACCTGATATAGCCCATGCTGTGAGTGTCACAAGCAGATATCAGTCAAATCCAGGTGAAGAACACTGGACTTCTGTGAAATGTATCCTTAAGTACTTGAGAAGAACTAAGGATATGATGTTGGTCTTTGGTAATGGAGAACTCCTGGTCCAGGGATACACAGACTCGGACTTCATGTCCGATATAGATGATCGAAAGTCGACATCTGAAAGTTTGTTTGTGTGCAATGGTGGAGCTGTCAGCTGGAAGAGTTCCAAGCAAACTGTGATAGCAGATTCCACCATGGAAGCAGAATATATAGCTGCATCAGAGGCTGCAAAGGAAGCATTCTGGTACAAGAAGTTTGCTGCAGAAATTGGAGTAATGCCATCAGATGCCATTCCTCTTTACTGCGACAACAATGGCGCCATAGCCCTTGCTAAGGAGCCGAGGTCTCACCAGAAGTCCAACCACATTGAGCGGCGATATCATCTCATCCGCGATTACCTTGAGAAAGGTTACGTTGAGGTCAAGAGAGTCAACTCCGTAGATAATGTGGCAGACCCACTTACAAAGCCGTTGGGCCAGCAGAAGATCGAAGCCCACCTTGAGAAGATGGGACTTAGACTTGTAGCCAATTGGCTTTAGGACAAGTGGGAGATTGTTAGATATATGTGCCCTAGAAGCCAGAATTGGCTGACACTTGTAATACACTTCTAGGGGCAAAATTATAATTTTGACTATAATTAATGAAATGGGTTATTTTCTATCACACATGTGTATTTAGTGTCTGTGATACATCCTTTGAGTTAATGGTAATGATAATTCATATTTTCAAGAGTTGAAAATTTAAGACATGAATAATCATTATTAACTCATAAATAGCTCCCGACCATAGGATCATCACGAGGATGGTGATTGATCCGGAAGGTTGGTGTACGATCGCTTCTCTTTAGTAGATGAGTCTTGAGTCTACGGTGTGGAGACACCGGAGCGAGAGTACAGGTACTCGTTAGAGAACGAGGGCACTGAGCGTGACCACCTCGAGTAGTCATTAGGGAGTCTACCTTCTCGTCAATGACTGACTCGATGCTGCAGTAGTGTGTCTGGTTCTTTGACCTGAGATGCATCGGCAGTTCACCTTGAGGGTGTTATAGTTTGACTACACCATTACTCGGTCTCCTAGCCATATGGAACCCTGAGGTGTATGTTGGCTATGACATGTTCATTGTAGGAACTGGATTGCATCAAGATGGGATCTATCTACCTCGGTGGTAGAGGAGTAGCCCTATGATGATCATGAGAATCAAGTCCTGAAGCCCATGGCCATGGCAGAGTGAAATAATAGAAAGAGTTTCTATTTAGATTTTCACATTGGACTCGAATTCGAATGATTACATCATATGACAGAGACTAGGGTTTGACGAGTTCACCTTAACCCTAATCTGATCGGGGCTCAAGATAGAAGAACTGAATCACACAGGTAGCTGCACCAAGAGGTTCGCATTCAGCTCTGATGGGTTGCCACCATATACTGCTAGGTGTCACTGGTGGATTTTGGGAGCAATTAGAATGATTTAGATGATCGATCATTCTAGCTGTTCGAATCAGAAGAGTTCTGATCCATCGAAAGGAGTTTCGATGATGTCTATGATAGAGATCATGACATATCCCATTACCATACAGAACTGAACCTAACTGGGTCACACAAACAAGGGTTTGAATCTGGTGATCATCAATTGAACTGATCTAGTTCAATTGATCTGAATGAGATTCAATTAGGTTCAAGGAAATCGTGCTAGCACTCGATTGAACCTAACGTTCTTCTTTTACTATCATAAATAAGTTGTCCTGACTGAGCCAAAGGAGTTTGTGCTCAATCAGAGGCCTTCATATGGTCTGACTGGAGGTTGTCCAAGTCAGAATAGGTTGTCTTATTTGTAAGACATTACCTGCCATTTTTGGTCACCTGCCATTTCTTGTTCTTTGACTTTGGTCAAAAGTCTACCTTTGACTGGTCAAACGTTGACCATTCATCCTTTGACTTTTGACCACATGTCATGCACCTATTGGAGAGCTGGTGGGGGCTTGTCCCCCTGCCAGAACCTGGCAAGGAGAAGGGCGCACGCCAAGGGTGGCGTGAGCCCAAGTAGGAGGCGCCTAGGAGTCCTTGTTGGACAAGGACTCCACCTCCCTTTAGGATTCCAATTAGAGTTCTACTAAGAATCCAGTTTGACTGGTCTTAGGCGCCCTCTAAGGAGGAATCCAGGGGTCTCTTTTTCAACCAATCAGATTTAGATCTGATTTCACAAAGGGTTGTGATTGGTTGAGAGGAAGAAGAGTTGGATCACGCTTAGTCTATAAATAAGACCCTGCGCCCAACCCTAATTCCAAGTCAAAGTCTTATTGAAAGAGATTTCCCACGTCCAAGGCTGCCTCTCCCCTCCTTCTCCACGCCATACTCTCTTCTCCCCTTGCTCTCCACGTCCAAAAGTGTTTTGGACTTAGTTTGGTGCGATTCAGATCAAGGAAAGGCGATCAAAAGCAAGAAGGCTGCGCTGCTGCAAAAGGACGACTGCAGATCTTCAAAAGAGTTTTGAAGATCCTCCAGATCAGATCCAGATCTGATTTTTGGAGGTGTGATAGAGAAGAAGAGGTTCTCCAGATCCAACCCGAGTGGATACCGGTAGAGGCCAGGCGCTTGCGTGGCTAAGATCCAGAACCTTCCGCTACAATCAGGATCATCTACAGGGTAATAGGATTACCCAAATCAGGTAAATTAAATTTGATTTAATTTATCTTATTTTATTTTATTTGTTAAAATAATAAGAATCAGATCTGAAACATATCAAGATCTGATTGAGATCAAGAGAAAAAATTTTGAAATATATCTCTTGATCTAATCAGATCTGGACGAACCTGGATCGGAAAATCAGGATTTCCCTTCACTTCCTAGCCGAACTTGCTTGTACGTCGAAATCCTTCGGGCGGGACTTTGGTTTTCGATACCTTCTTTTGTAGCCAACTTGTTCAAATTTTTAAACATTTTCTTCGCCGCCATGGCACCAAACTCCTTTAGGTTTATCATAGGATTTCTCTTCTTATGCATCATGGCCAATGTCTGACCTTCTATCTCCCTATTCCATCATTTCTTCACTTTCAAACGCTATCCGACTACCAAAAACTGGTGGTATATGTCTCCTCAGTTTGGCAAGAAAGGGTTGCTCAAGGGTGCCCCCTCTTTCATTCATAACTGAAAGTAAAAATTCTTTTTTGCTTCCTATTCTTTCTTAACACTAGGACTTCCTTCATGGGGAGAAATAAGGGACTCAGTTCGTTGAGCTCCTAGGCTTGAGAAAGAGGATTGGGATTCGAACGACAAGCTGAAGAACTTTCGAGCCCCTTCGATCTCCAAGCTCTTGGAGGACCAGATGTTGTTCAACTTCTATCTCAGTCCTCTTAATCCAGCAGGTAGTCCTCCACGGCCTGCCAATTATACATGATCTCCTTTCTTTTTCTAACTCTAGTTTCTTCTTCTATAGAGATGACTCCTATGGAGTGGAATCGCCTGACTATGGGGATCAAGTCCGTCAAGAGGAAGGGCGGCTCTATTGGGGAAACATCGAAGAAGGCTCGCACTGATGAGCCAACCCCGACCGTGTCAATCCCATTAGCGCCCATCTCTAAGTTTGACGCAACTGCATCAACTCTGATCTCGCCCCAAGAGGATGCTGCCACCACACCTTCCGAGTAGTGCGAGGTCATTGAGAAGAAGAAGAAGAAAAAGGATGCCATCAAAAAAATGATGAGGAGGGTGATTGAGAGTTTGAGTGGTGAAGGCTCTAGTCAGGAGCGAGCTTCCTTGGATGATCGAAAGGTCATCCAATCTCTAATGAAGGGTAGCCTCCTCCCACATATTGTCAAGAAAATGATCAGGACGGAGGATGCCAAGAGATTTAATGAGTCTTTTGCCACTTATCTCGAGGTGATCCATTCTTCTGAACTTGTTTGAATGAAAGGTGTGCTTTTAAGGTTTTGACTTAATTTCTTCCTATCTTATAGCTAGAGCATTACTTGTTTGCCCACTTGAAGGCCGCCGTTGATCTCTGCCAAGCTGAGGCTTCTAGAACTCTGTAAGAGGTTCAAGCGGAGGTCGAGAGGGTTCGAACCAAGGTCAACTGTTTGAAGGCAGCCTCAAAAATTTAAATCATAGAGATCGAGCGCCTTCGGGAGACATCATGGAAAGAGAAAGATGTTTCTATGGGGCTGAGGGCGGCCTTGACCCTCTCCAAAGATAAAAGGAAGAAGGTCGAAGAGGAGGTCAGCATCGAGCGGGAGAGGGCTATTGAAGCCTTCAAGTCCTCCAAAGCAATGGAGGACATCAAGATTGCATTCACCCAGAAAGCCTTCTTGGAGGGGTTTGAGATCTGTGTGAGCAGAGTTGCAAAAAGCTTCCCTAGAGTAGACCTTGACTTTCTGATAGACGAACCCGACAACGAAGCCAGTCCCTCCAATGTCGGTGCCGCATCTCCTACCATCGAACCCATCCTAGGTGTTCCCAAACTTACAGCTGAAGCTTTCGAGTCCATTTTCAAGCTTGAAGCTGCAAAGGATGTACTGACCACACTTGCCCCTACACTGGCCGAGGTTGAAAATCTCTGATTACTTATATATTTCCTTTTTTGTTGGTGTACTTAAATATTTTAAGAAATGAAAATGAACTTTCTTTCTTTTATACTTGTACCATGGTGAATGTCATTCATAACCCTTTCGACAATCGTAGTCAAAGCCAATCACCTCCAAATGACGTTGAGCTACTACTTCAAGGCATTCCTCTAAAATCCCTAATCAAGGATTTAAAGAAGGAGGTTCATCACCTAAAGAGGAAGTTGAAGATGATGGAAAATGACCTTTGAGCTTCTCGAAAGAATGCTTCGGAGGCGACCAGAGAGATCACTCACCTTTGAAGTTTACACATGAAGGATGCTGCGAGCTTCAGCATTCGGAAAGGCAATTTCAAGAAGGAGATCACTAAGCTTGAGGAACACCAGTGATAAATCTTAGGCGCTAATGGTGAAGATCAACTCTCTCGAAGTCGATCTCAAGGTGGCGAGAGAGAAGATCCAGCTTCTGAAGGAGAGCTCTCCGTGGTCCTTCGACAAGGCACAATTTGAGTGGGACTAGTTAACGAGGTTCTCCGCTATCCAAAAGTAGCTACATGATGCTGAGCTCACATATGATAGTTACTGACTAGGCTGGAGTGATAGGATGTCCAAGCTAGAACAAAAACTTGATGCCTCCAACAATGAAGTAGCCCGACTCTAGCGGCAGCTTGATGATGGCTTTTGGGCTGGTACAAGTAGGGAGGCCGAAGAGGTTGCCTCCTAGAGGAGGACCATTGGTGAACTCTAGGAGTCGATCGGCATGAAAATGATTGAGGTGCAGCGGCTGAAGCTCGAGTTAACTTGTAAGCATCAGGCTACCAAGGATGTGGAGGTCGAGTTTGAGGTCCTAAGGAGGAGGCTGTGAGAAGGAGGTGATGAGAGTCAGAGGAGAACTATCGTTGAGCCGATAGGATGTTCTGTGATAATATGATGAGGCAGAGGGAGCTTGAGGAGGAGGTCTGTTGCCCAGATAGATAACCCAAGAGGGGGGGGGGGGGGTGAATTGGGTTTTCAAAAATTAAAATAGATATGTGTAGTGCTAAATGATTAAAACCTAAGTAAATTAAATATAAGAGCAAATAGAAGATACAATTAAGAGTCCACACACAAATAAGAGAATTTTATAGTGGTTCAGTGCTCTCTAAGCACCAATGTCCACTGTCCAAGCACACTCTTGAAAATTTTACTATAATCCCGCAAGATTACAGTCGGATAGTTTTCTCAATCTCACTATCCAAAAATTCAATTGGTTTTTTCCTAGGTTCACCAACCACAATCCTTACAAGAATCAGACGAATCAATCTGAATAAATAGAGGAAAGAAAAAGTCCCAAAACCTATGTTTTAGCCCCTACTGAAACCAAGTACATGAAAAGAGAAAAAAAAATTTTACAACTCGAAATGCCCCTTTGAATGAGCAAAAAAGTTATCCTCGCAGTTCCTTGAAAGCCTCTTTGAATGTGTGGACTTAATGCACTTGAGGATTCTTCAAAGCTTGAGAGAATAGATTGATTGGAGATTGGGTATTTGTTCAAGAATAGAGCGTGCTTTTCTTTCTCTTGTTTTTCTCTTCTTTTGAAAAATTATCTTTCTTCCTTTTATATCCTCAGCATTTCCTATTTTCTAATGATGATTGGAGTTTAGAAAAAGCAAAATCTAACTATTGGAGAGCAGCAACTAGCCATTGGAATGAAAAAAATCCGACCTGAAATGCCCCATCAAAAAGCTATCGCCATGTCTCGAGACCTCTCAACTTGTCTCAAGACATCTCGTCAGGTTATAAGGCCTCTCGAATTAATCAGAAAAGCTCTCATCTTCAGTGGTACGAAAAATCATCTTTATGGAAAAAATGGCTCGCCTGAGACCAAGACGTCTCGATTCTGAATGAGATGTCTCGCTGGAACCGTGAGACCTCTCGAGAATTCTATGAGACCTCTCACTCTTAGAGCACAAAAACTGAGTTTTTGTTGCTTGAGATTGAGATGTTTCGAGATTCACTTGAGACTTCTCGAAACTGAGTCAGAACTGCATTTGCTGCGTGCCAATCCACTCGAGAGCACTCCAAAAAAATCCAAGATGTCTGGAAGACTGCTCCAAGGCAATTTTAGGAGATTTGAATTTCATTTGATTTCCACTTTATGTCTTTCTTATTTTGGTCAAAGAGCTCTCTTTCTTCTGATATTGAAATACTTAAAATAAAATATATTAGTAATCACTTATTTTAATGTCTGGTCATCATCAAAATCACTTAGGGAGTCAACAATCTCTCCCTTTTTGATGATGACAAAACATTAAGTAAGCCATCAAAGGAATGTAAACAATGTATATCAAGAACTAATGAATGCAAAATTTTTGTGCTAAAGCTCTCCCTTAGTGTTTGCTCTCATGAAATGAATAGGATTTGAATAACATTCTTTTCATTTTGTATTTGTTCATTTCAATCATTTCATTTTCTAAAAGTCCCTTTTTATGAATTTGTATTTTTGATTTGAATGATTATATGTTTATTTTTTGTATGTTAAATTTAATTATGCATTTGCATATTTCTCCTTAATATTTCTCTCCCTTTTTGTCAGCATCAAAATCACAACAATGAGAGAATCATAAAAAGGCAAGAGCATGAAAAAGATTGATTTCATTGCAAGATGTGATAATGCATAGATAGAGATGTATGTTGGTTTACAAAAAAATAAATCTCATACCAACATACTTAAACCAAAAGTTAAAACAAAAGAGATACTAGATCTAATCTTCATTAAAGAGGAACTCAATCATGGGTTCAGAGGAGGATTTGGGTCTAGTAGAGGACAAGTGAAGAGCGGGTCTAGGAGAAGGTGATGGTCTAGAAGGAGATGATGGCCCATAAGAGGATGGAGTCCGACTGCAAATCTACCATAGGATGGAGATAATGACTTCAGCCATGGTGCACTGAACATTGATGTTCTCTTCAAGTCTCTATGCAAGTCTAGCATTCTCAGATAGGAGTAGTTCAATTTGACCTAACGAACTATGCTGCTCCTTTTCCAAAATCTCAAGTCTTTGAGACAATCCACTAATCTGTTGGCTAAGCATTTTTGTCTGACCTTCAGTGGATATCCTTTATTCTTCAATGCTTACAAGGAGTTGATGCCTCACACTGGACAGTATATCCATAAATCTTTTAGATACTTTCTGATCTACTTCTTCTACCATCCTTTCAATTAACAGATCTTGATTAAAAGTTGAGGGAGGTGCTGGTGTAGGACAAGGAGGCACCTGAGGAGAGTGTGGGGACCTTGGTGTAGTAAAAGAAGGTCCAGCAGCATATGGTGATGGTGGAGGGGGTGGAGACCTATGTTCTCCAGGCTCATTAGCAGCATGTTCATCTGTCCTCACCCATTTGTCATCCCTTTTTACAAACTTCATCCAATTTAATGTTCCTTCATTGATGTAATCTGTGTGGACCAGTTTTTTGATGTCTTCACATTCTAGATTAACTTTAAAGTCCTTAAAGATTAAGGTGAAGATCAATCCATAGGGTAAACAAGCCTTGCTTTTGTTGGTGGTATCTTTCAATTGTTGAAGCATAAGAGAGAAAAAGTTGATGGGAGTTCCAGTCACCATAAAGAACATGACACCTAGTTCTCTCTTTCCAACCCAGTCATGTCTTCCTACTTTAGGAAAAACTATGTGACTGACAAAAGATGGCAATAATCTCATCTCAATCGAGAGAAGATGTGAAACTAACTGTACATTTTCGTCAACATCCTTCCTTTCTAAGATGCACTTGAGGGCTTCGATTTTGTCAAACAAATTTAGATTGCTAATCACTGCCCTAGCCACTTCGAGAAACTGTCCTATTTTTCTCTCATCTAAGAAAATGTGTTCCCCTTTCACAATGGACTCAACCTTCGACCCATGATCAAAGCAAATGTTGTCAAAAAATTCTCTTATCAAGTTTGGGTAAACATTTACCTCTAGCGTACACATTTTTCTCCATCCTTGCTATCGAATCCAAGTCCCAATATGGAAGTATTCTTGATCTAGGTATTTGATATCCACACAGCGGCCCGTTGGAACTGTCCTAGTAGCAACGAAGAGACGAGCAAGAGATGATGAAGCAGGCAGAGATGTTTGAGGCAAGTCCCACTGTCGCTTAGCCCTAGCTTCAGTCGATGGCATGATCGGAGGTCTTTGTGCAGCAAGGGATCTCTTCTTCAAAGCCATTAGGGTTTAAGATTTGGAGGGAATGGATAAGGTAAGGTGATTCAGAAGGTTTTTGAGGAGAGGAGGAGAGTTTTGGAGAGTTTGGAGGAGAGGTCTTGGAAGAATGGAACAATTGAATGAAACAGGGGACCTCTCGTAGATCGATTAAAAAGAGGGCCCATAAGAGTCGAGAGCTCTCATCTTAAAGATGAGATGTCTTAAAAATTTTGAGAGCTCTCGTGTTTACCGCAAGACTGTTAGATATGTGTGTGCCCTAGAAGGCAGAAAGGCTGAAACTTGTAATACACTTCTAAGGGCAAAATTATAATTTTGACTATAAATAATAAAATAGATTACTTTTTATCACAGTATATATTTGAAAATATCTATGATACATCCCTTGAGTTGGTGGTAATGATAGTTCTTATTTTCAAGAGTTAAAAATTTAAGACATGAATTTTTATTATTAACTCATAAAATACTCCTGACCGTAGGATCATCATGAGGATGGTGATTGATCCGAAAGGTTAGTGTACGATCACTTCTTTAGGGTTGATGAGTCTTGAGTTTATGGTGTAGAGACATCGAAGCGAGAGTATAGGTACTCGCTAGAGAACGAGGGCACTGAGCATGACCACCTCGAGCAGTCATGAGAAAGTCTACCTTCTCGTCGATGACTGGCTCGAAGCTGCAGTGGTGTATCTGGTTCTTTGACCTGAGGTGCATCAGTAGTTCACCTTGAGAGTGTTATAGTTTGACTATACCATAGCTCGATCTCCTAGCCATTCAGAACCTTGAGGTGTATGTTGGCTATAGCATGTTCATTGTAGGAATTGGATTACATCGATAGGAGATCTATCTACCTCGGTAGATGAGGAGTAGTCCTATGATGATCATGATAATCAAGTCCATAAGCCCATGGCCATGGCAGTGTGAAATAATAGAAAGAGTTTCTATTAGAGTTTTCACATTGGACTTAAATCAAATGATTAATTCATATGATGGAAGTTAGGGTTTGATGAGATCACCTTAACCCTAATCTAGTCGGGGCTCAAGATAGAGAAACTAAATCACATAGGAAACTACACCGAGTGGTTTGCTTTCAGTTCTGATAGGTTGCCACCACATGCTACTAGGTATCACTGGTAGATTTTTGGAGCAATTAGAATGATTTGGATGATCGATCATATTAGTTGTCTGAATCAAAAAAGTTTTGATCCATAAGAAGTTGTTTCGATGATGTCGATTATAGAGATCGCGACATATCCCATTACCATATAGAACTAAACCTAACTGGGTCACACAAATAAGGGTTTGGATCTAGATATTATCAATTAAACTAATCTAGTTAAATTGATTTGAATAAGATTCAATTAGGTTTAAGAAAATCGTGCTCGCACAAGATTGAGCCTAATGTTCTCGTTTAACAATCATTAAAACTTATCTCAACTGAGCAAAATATGTTTGGGCTCACTCAGGAATCTTTACTTGGTCTGATTAGAGCTTGTCCAAGTCAGAAAAGGGTTGTCTTAATTTATGAGATAAATTTGAGACAACACCTACTATTTTTCATCACCTGCTAAATCTTATCTTTGTCTTTAGTCAAATATTGACCTTTGACACTTAGACATCTACCCATGTGTCATGCACCCATAGGAGAGAATATGAGGCTTTGTCCCCATGCTGAAAAGTTGAAAGGGAGGGGGCGCAAGCCTAGGGAGGCATGCACCCCATGAGGATAACGTCTGGAGTCCCATACAAATGGGACTCCAGTTACTTCAGGGAATCAAAATAGATGGCGCCAAAGAGTCTTGTTTGACCTAGTCTTGGCACCATCTAAGGAGAGTTTCGAGGGACTCTAATCTGATTAGATCAGATGATGTCATTCGACCAATCAGATTTTGATCTAATTGCATAAAGAGCCATGATTGGTCGAGATGATGTGGCACTGCATGGCACAACAGGATCTATATAAACCCTGT
Organism: Cocos nucifera; assembly: GCA_006176705.1. Taxonomy (NCBI): domain Eukaryota; kingdom Viridiplantae; phylum Streptophyta; class Magnoliopsida; order Arecales; family Arecaceae; genus Cocos; species Cocos nucifera. The sequence continues at coordinate 104,421 of QRFJ01002864.1, read as the reverse complement.
CTGCATCTAGATTAGAGAGCTTCTGGCTTAGCTCATGCCACATAGCCCCTCTCCCTCCTCCATGCCACCCTCTGGTCCTCTCTCTCCTCTCCATGCCCAGAGGCTTTGGACACAAGTTAGGTGCGGTCCAAGCAAGAGAAAGGCAACAGAAAAGGAAGAAGGCAGCACTGCTGCAAGAGACAATGGTTGATCTTCAAAAGAGTATTTGAAGACCTTCAATATCAGATCCAGATCTAATTTTTATATGATTGATTGAGAAGGAGAAGATCACTAGATCTTGCCTGAGTGGATATCGATAGAAACCAGGTGCTTACGTGGCTACATCCAGAACCTCAGGCAAACATCGGGATCATCATAGGATAAGAGGATTACCCATAACAAAGATATAATTAAATTAAATTTAATTTTTATTTTATTTTTTTATTAGATTAATAAGATCAGATCTAAAGAGTCTCAGATCTGATTAAAAATTTAGAAAATTTTTTTTGAAATATCTCTCTTGATCTAATTAAATCTGAACGAACCTATCCTGGAAAAATAGTATTTTTCCATCAACTGGTATCAAAGCCAGGTTCCAAAATTCATAAGATCTAATTTTAATTTATTTTTAATTTGATAATTAGATAATTTTAGATGTCATATGAGATGTGATTAGATCTAAAATCAAAAAAAATAAAAATTAAATAATCCAGATCTGAGATGTATGGGATGCATGACTAGACTAGGAATAGAATTATTCTAGGTGTAGTCTAGGATGATCATAATTTTAATTTAATTAATTATATATTTTTTATATCTATTTATTTACTATTTTTTGATATTATAAATATTATAATTAGATCTAAAAAATAGAAAATAAATTTATTTAATTTGTTCATATGAGATATGATAGATGTATGTTTAGACTAGTTATAGAATAGTTCTACAAAATTATCTAGAATAAATTTTAATTTAATATGATCAAATTTAAATCTTATTTTTTAAATATTTATGAGATAATTTAGATCTAAAAATATGCATGATACATGAGATGTATGAAAAACATATTTTTATGTTAGATCAATTTTTATATATGGGATATATATGTAGATCTGACTAATTTTGAAGATTTATCATGTTTTTGATTAAGGTGCTCCTCTTGGCCTTCCGATCATAAGAATGAAGTAGGGTTTAAAGGCTCTCTCCTCCCATTTGATGGGGTGTTCTTATGTGTGTAAGGGTGCTGCGTGTTCATCCTTAATTAGAAATTAAAAACTTATTTTCTGCAAAATTCTAAAACCTGAAATCCTAGAATTTTATTTAAAAGTTTTATTTACAAACCCTAATCTTAATTAAGAATAAAGATTATGAAATATTAGGTCTAAAATTAAGAATTTTTAGATTTAAGATATATTCATAAAATTGGGTTTGGACTTTGTAGCTCAATTAGGTCTAGCAATTCATCAAACTGAATCAAGAGTTGCTTAGATGATATCTAGAGTGCTTAAATTGACCAGCCTAATAGGATTAAGTCTGGGTCAAGGTCGAGTCATATGAGTGATCGATCAAGTTAAGACCTAATTAGGCTCAGTGGTTAGAGTCTAGATCATAGGCTAACCTGATTTATTCTACCTCAATAATTTGGTGTCTAAGTTTGGCAGATATGATCGACTGATTTTTAATTAGGAGCTACTCGACTCGAATGCATTCTTATCAAGTTAATGGCATATCTCTTCCATCGATCTCACTTACCTAGCCATATTTGTTGGTGCTCAAGTCTTAATCTAAGATGGCTAATAATCCGAGCTAACCCATGCCACTAGGTTAGTCATAATGGTTATGGCTGTGTCAAGTCAAGTTTAAAGAGATCTAAATTAAATCATCCTAAGAAAAGATTAAGATCTTCCACCATCGTAGATATGTGGGCCCTTTCTGGGTTTGATTATTCTCGGCTGGTCATAGTGGTTCAGTTGCACCAGAAAGAAGCAACCCTGTCTATTTGAAATTGAATGCTATGGGCTGGAGGATGGATTGAGCTCAATATTTCGGATACGGTGAGAGACCCAACTAGAAATCCAACCTATACAAATGGTGGGTCTAACTTAACTAAGAAGTGGATCAATATTCCAGGCATGGTGAGATTCATGAATTAGAGACCGAGCTTGGGTGCACCATAATTAGAGAATCATTGGACAAGAGTTGTTCACTTATTGGCTAATCCATCATCCATAACTATTAGGTGAGATGATGAGTCAGTTGGTAGGACTGCACCACCCTCTAGAAATCAGTAATCGTGGAGATTTTCACATCTCAACAAAGGGAGTGTAGGGATCCAAGAAAATAGTGGGAGCTAATTTGTTTAAAAATCAAATCCCTAAACAAATTGGTGATGTCTTAATTACAAAATCTAACTAGAAACTTTGACTCTCTATAGGAAAAGGAAAAATGTTTGCATCTAACCCACTAGCCCATATCCTAGACACCCATAGACTGACCAGATTCAATTATAAGGATTGGCTCCGAAACTTCAAAATCATTTTGGATTCTGAGAAGTTGACTCATGTATTGGACCAGGATCCCTCCACTTTACCAGCTTATTCATCCGTTGAACAGAGAGCATCTCTTGATAAATGGATGGATAAAGATAACAAGATCAGATACTACATGTTGGACTCAATGTCTGATGAGCTTCAGCACCAACATGAAAATATCAAGATTGCCCGCCAAATATTGGCTCACTTGCAAGAGTTGTTTGATGAACAGAGTCATGCAGCCAAATATCAGATCACTAAATGACTATTTAAGACTAGAATACATGATAGGCAGTCAGTCCAAGATCATTGTCTGATGATGATCAAGGACTTAGAAGAGCTTGAGAAGCTTGGAGTGAAGTTAGATCAGGATCTATAAAATGATATAATTTTGCAATCCTTGACTGATGCATATGGGCACTTCATCATGAACTACCATATGCATAAACTTCAGAATACTCTGGCCAAGCTTATGAATATGCTTGTTACTACTGAGCTTTCTATGAAAGGTTCTAAAGGCTCAGTACTTGCTGTGGAATGGATTTCTTCTAAGAGAAAGTTTTTTGGATAGAAGAAGAAGTCTATGAAAAGGCAGAAGGTGGAAGGTGGAAAGAAAAGGAAGGTAAAATTGAAGAAGAAGGCTGCTGATAAACAAAAATATTTTCATTATAATACTGATGGCCACTGAAAGCAGAACTGCCCTACATACCTTGCCACTCTAAAGAAAAAGAAGAAGATAGGTCCTTCTAGAGGTATGCTCGTTATTGATTCTAACGTTACGATTTCTTCTGCATCCAGTTGGATGCTTCACTCTGGTTCTAGTGCTCATTTATGCACTTTCATACAAGATCTTGAGGATAGCAGGAGGCTGAGGGATGGTGAAATGATCCTACGTATCGAAAATGGAGCAAAGATTGCTGCTGTGATCGTGGAAACCTATCCTCTTTGACTACTGTCTGACTTATATTTAGTACTTAGAGATTGTTATTATGTGCCTGCTGTAAGCAAGAATTTGATTTCTATTTCATGTTTAGCATAAGAAGGCTATGTATTTAATTTTCTCAAGGACCATTATAATATTCTTTATGAAAGAAATAAAATTGTAAGTGGTTTCTTTATTAACGGTCTCTACTAGTTACATATTGATGTATCTGTCTTTAATATCGAGCAAAATGTAAATGCCATAAGATCAAAATGACCTAGGGATAGTCCAAATGATAGGTATTTATGGCACCTAAGGCTAGGTCATATAGCAGAAGTAGGGTTAACAAATTAGAGAAAATTGAACTATTAAGTCCGTTGACTTTGGAGTCATATCCAATTCATGAATCATGTCTTCATGGAAAAATAACTAAGCTCCCTTTTGTAGGACATGGGGGAAAGGGCCATGGAACTACTTGCCCTCGTACATACTGATATGTGCAGTCCATTTGATGTGCCAGCTAGAGGCAACTTTGATTACTTCATAACCTTTACCATTGATTTATCTTGATATGGGTATGTGTATCTTATGAGACATAAGTCTGAAGTCTTTGAAAAGTTTAAGAAATTCAGACATGAATTCGAAAAGCAAACTAAAAAATCCATTAAGATTCTTTGATCAAATCAAGGAGGTGAATACCTTAATCAAAATTTCTTGGACTATCTCAATCTTAATGGACTCCACCTGGAACACCTCAACTCAACAAAGTTTTAGAATGTAGGAATCAGAACCTATTAGATATGGTCCAATCCATGATGAGCTTCACTGATCTTCCTGATTTTCTTTGGGGACATAGTCTATTAGCTGCTATATATTTACTAAATAGAATTTCCTCTAAAATCGTTCATACCATATTGTATGAGATATGGCATGGTAAGAAACCAACTCCAAGTCATCTCAGAATTTGGAATTATCCAGCTCATGTCAAAAGACAACAAGCGGACAAGTTAGACTATAGGTCCTCTAGAACTTGATTCTAAAGAGTCATTAGGATATTATTTCTACATTCCAAAAGACCACAATGTGATTGTGAGTCGGCATGCCATCTTTCTTGAAAAATAGTTTATTCAAGATGACGGCATTGAAAAGTAGATCAAGATCGAGGAGAAAGTCTCACAAGAGCAATGAGCTAAGGACCACATGGAACCAAATTAGGTTGAGCCAATACAATCACTACCTCCTCTATCTTGTAGATCATAAAGGCTTTTCCATCCCCCTGAGAGGTACTTAGGTACTATTTCAGCGGAAGCAGGGGAAATATTTCTCATAGGTAATGGGGTTCATGATAATCCCAAAACCTATGATGAGGCGATATCAGATATCAACTCCGAGAAGTGGTTAGAGGTAATGAAGTTAGAAATTGACTCGACGCACTCAAACCAAGTCTGGACCTTGGTAGATCCACCAAAAGATATAGCACCTACTAGGTGTAAATGGATCTACAAGAGAAAGATTGGTGCAGATGAAAATGTGGAGACATTCAAAGCTAGATTAGTGGCAAAAGGGTATAGCTAGCATGAAGGCATTGACTATCAGGATACCTTTTTGCCAGTAGCTATGCTAAAATCCATCCACACATTGCTTGCTATTACAGCTTATTTCAATTATGAAATATGGCAAATAGACATAAAAACGGCATTCTTAAATGGATACCGTGAGGAAGATATCTATATGGAACAATCGCTAGATTTCACATCCGGTGATATTGATCATAAATTATACAAGCTGCAAAGATCCATATATGGACTTAAGCAAGTATCTCGGAGCTGGAATACTCATTTTAATGATGTGATCAAATTATTTGATTTCATCAAAAATGAGGAGAAACCATGTGTTTTCGAAAAGGTCAGTGAGAGTGCTATTATCTTCCACATACTGTACGTGCATGATATCCTCCTTATTGAAAATGATATTCCCTTGTTGACCATAGTTAAAATATGATTATCTAAAGAATTCTCCATGAAAGACCTTGGAGAAACATCCTTCATTCTAGGAATTAAGGTCTATAGAGATAGACTGAATAAGATGCTAGGTCTTTCATAGAAAATGTACATAGAGGAAGTGCTGAAGAGATTTAGTATGGAAAACTCCAAGAGGAGATTGATACCCTTTAGACATGACATTCATCTCTCCAAGAAATATGTCCCAACACACCAGAGGAGATTGAACGCATAAGCAAGATCCCTTATGCTTCAGCAATAGGGAGCCTCATGTATGCCATGTTATGTACACGACCTGATATAGCCCATGCTATGAGTTTCACGAGCAGATATCAGTCGAATCTAGGTGAAGAACACTGGACTTCTATGAAATGTATCCTTTGTACTTAAGAAGAACTAAGGATATGTTGTTGATTTTTTATAATGGAGAGCTCCAAGTCTAAGGATATACAAACTCGAATTTTATGTCCAATATAAATGATCAAAAGTCGACATCTGAGAGTTTGTTTATATGTAATGGTGGTACTGTCAGTTGAAAGAGTTCCAAGCAGACAGTGATAGCAGATTCTATCATGGAAGCAGAGTACATCGCTGCATCAGAAGCTGCGAAGGAGGAATTCTGGTACAAGAAATTCACCATAGAGATTGGAGTGATGCCATCGGATGCCATTTCTCTGTACTGCAACAATAATGGCACCATAGCCCTTACTAAGGAGTTGAGATCTCATCAAAAATCCAAGCACATCGAGCAACGATACCATCTTATCCGCGATTACCTCAAGAAAGATTACGTTGAGGTCAAGAGAGTCGACTCCGCAGACAATGCAGCAGACCCACTCACAAAATTATTGGGCCAGTAGAAGATTGAAGCCCACCTTGAGAAGATGGGACTTAGATTTATAGCCAATTAACTTTAGGTCAAGTGGAAGTTTGTTAGATTTGTGTGTGCCCTAGAAGCCAGATTGGCTGACACTTGTAATACACTTTTAAGGGCAAAATTATAATTTTAACTATAAAAAATAAAATAAATTTTTTTCTATCATAGTGTGTATTTGAAAGTGTCTATGATATATCCCTTAAGTTAATAGTAATGATAGTTCTTATTTTCAAGAGTTGAAAATTTAAGACATTAATTTTCATTATTAACTCATAAAATGCTTCCGATCATAGGATCATCATGAGGATGGTGATTGATTCAGAAGGTTGGTGTACGATCTCTTCTTTAGGATAGATAAGTCTTGAGTCTAGGTGTAGAGATATCGGAGTGAGAGTATAGGTACTCATTAGAGAACGAGGGCACCAAATGTGACCACCTCGAGCAGTCATGAGGAAGTCTACCTTTTCGTCGATGACTGGCTCAAAGCTGCAGTGGTGTGTCTAGTTCTTTGATTTAAGGTGCATCGATAGTTCACCTTGAGAGTGTTATAGTTTGACTACACCATAACTCGATCTTCTAGCCATTCGAAATCCTGAGGTGTATGTTGGTTATAGCATGTTCATTATAGGAATTGGATTGCATCGATAGGAAATCTATCTACCTCGGTAGGAGAGGAGCAACCCTATGATGATCATGAGAATCAAGTCCATAAGCCCATGGCCATGGCAGAGTGAAATAATAGAAAGAGTTTCTATTATAGTTTTCATATTGGACTTAAATCGAATGATTAATTCATATGACGGAAGTTAGGATTTGACTAGATCACCTTAACCCTAATCCAATCGGGGCTCAAGATAGAGGAACTTAATCACATAGGTAACTGCATCGAGAGGTTCACTTTTAGTTCTGATGGGTTGCCACCATATGCTGCTAGGTGTCACTGGTGGATTTTGGGAGCAATTAGAATGATTTGGATGATCGATCATACTAGTTGTCTAAATCAGAAAAGTTCTGATCCATCGAAAGATGTTTCAATGATGTTGATGATAGAGATCATGACATATCCCATTACCATATGGAACTGAACCTAACTAGGTCAAACAAATAAGAGTTTGGATTTGGACATCATCAATTGGACTAACCCAGTTTAATTGATTTGAATAAGATTTAATTAGGTTCAAGAAAATCCTACTAGCATACGATTGAGCCTAATGTTCTCCTTTAATAATCATTAAAACTTATCTCGACTGAGACAAATGTGTTTAGGCTCACTCAAGAACCTTTACTTGTTCTGACTGAAGCTTATCCAAGTTAGAAAAAGGTTGTCTTAATTTATAAGATAAATTTAAGATGACACCTATCATTTTCCATCACCTGCTAAATCTAGTCTTTGGACATTGGTCAAATGTTGACCTTTGACACTTAGACATCTGCCCATGTGTCATGCACCCATAGCAGAGAACATGAGGCTTTGTCCCCCTACTAAAAAGTAGAAAGGGAGGGGCACATGCCTAGGGAGGCATGTGCCCCATGAGGATAACGTCTGGAGTCCCATACAGATGGGACTCCAATTGCTTCAGGGAATCAAACTAGATGGCGCCAAAGAGTCTTATTTAACCTAGTCTTGGTGCCATCTAAGGAGAGCTTTGAAGGACTCTAATCTGATTAGATTAGATGATGTCATCCCATCAATCAGATTTAGATCTGATTGCACAAAGGGTCATGATTCGTCGGGATGATGTGGCACTACATGCTGCAGCCGGATCTATATAAACCCTATCTGCGCCTAGATTAGAGAGCTTCTGCCTTAGCCCATGCCATATAGACCATCTCCCTCCTCCATGCCACCCTCTAGTCCTCTCTCTCCTCTCCATGCCCAAGAGGCTTTGGGCATAAGTTAGGTGCTGTCCAAGCAAGAGAAAGATGATAGGAAAGGAAGAAGGTAGCACTGCTACAAGAGACAACGATTGATCTTCAAAAAAATATTTGAAGACCTTCAATATCAGATCCAGATCTGATTTTTGGAGGATTGATTGAGAAGGAGAAGATCTCTAGATCCTGTCTGAGTGGATATCGATAGAGGCCAAGCACTTGCATGGCTACATCCAAAACCTCAAGCAAACATCGGGATCATCACAGGATAATAGGATTACCCATAACAAAGGTATAATTAAATTAGATTTTATTTTTATTTTATTTTTTTATCAGATCAATAAGATCAGATCTGAAGAGTCTGAGATCTGATTAGAAACTTAAAAAATTTTTTTTAAAATATTCCTCTTAATCCAATCAAATTTGAACGAACATGTCCCAGAAAAATAGGATTTTTCCTTCAGAGACGTCTCGAAATCTAGCCGAGAGGTCTCGTGAATAATCTGAGACTTCTCATTCATAGGGGGAAGAAATTAGGTTAAAAATAAAATTTCAAGCCTTTTTTTTTTGATTTTTCAAGATTGAATTAGGAGTATTTAGGATGATAGAGGGAGACTAAAAAATAATCCAAAAAATTTAAGATTAAATATTTTTATAGAGGATCACATACACCAAGTTCATCCCTAATTTTAGAGAATCTATCTTCACTTAGAGGTTTTGTAAAAATGTCAGCTAATTGATTTTTAGTTGAAATAAATTCAAGTACAATGTTATTGTTTTGAACATGATCTCTAATGAAATGATGTCTAATTTTAACGTGTTTGATTCTTGAATGTTGAACATGATTTTTTGTCAGCTTTATGGAACTAGTGTTATCACATTTAATAGGTATCTTGTTTTGCTTAATTCCAAAGTCTTCAAGTTATTATTTGAACCAAAGTATTTGATCCCAGTAACTCTCCGCAGCAACATATTCGACTTCGACCGTTCATAGTGCTATAGAGTTTTGCTTTTTGGTATACCAAGAGATCAAGTTCAACCCTAGAAATTGACAAGTGCCATTGGTACTCTTTCTATCAATTTCACATCCTCCATAGTCTGCATCAGTGTATCCAATCAATTCAATGAAAGATTTTTTTGAGTACTAAAGACCTAAGTTATGTGTGTAGATCAAATATCTAAAAATTCTTTTAATAGCTAATAAGTGTGATTCTTTAGGGTTAGATTGAAATCTAGCACACATACACACACTAAATAATATATCAGACCTACTTGCAGTTACGTAAAGTAAGGATCCTATCAGACCTCTGTAGAGCTTTTTATTTACATTCTTACCATTCTCATCTTTGTCAAGTTTGCAAGAAGGGCTCATGGGTGTGCTGATTTTCTTTTTTTCATGCCAAACTTCTTGAGCATCTCCTTGATGTACTTTGTTTGGCTAATAAAAATGCCTTCCTTTGATTGTTTGACTTGTAGTCCAAGGACAAAATTCAGCTCTCCCATCATGCTCATTTCAAATTCACTCTACATCAACTTAGCAAACTCTTGATAAAGAATTTCATTAGTAGCTCTGAATATGATGTTATCCACATATATTTGAACTATAAGAAGGTCATTTTTTTTTTTTTTTTCAAAAATAGTGTGGTGTCTACACTTTCTCTGATAAAATTATTTTATAATAAGAATTTGCTCAACCTCTCATACCAAACTCTAGGTGCTTGTTTAAGTCCATAGAGTGCTTTATTTAACTTATATACATGATTGGAAAGTGAGTGATTTTCAAATCCAGATGGTTATTCTACAAATACTACTTCAGCAATATAACCATTTAAAAAGATGCATTTCACATCCATTTGAAATAATTTAAAATTCATATAATAGGCAAAAGCAAGTAACAATCTTATAGCCTCTAATCTTGTAATAGGTGCATATGTTTCATCAAAGTCAATTCCTTCTTCTTGGTTACATCCTTTAGCAACTAATCTAGCTTTATTTTTTATAATATTACTATGTTCATCTAATTTGTTCCTGAATACCCATTTTGTACCAATTATAGGATGATTTATGGGTCTATTTATAAGAGTCCATACATTGTTTCTTTCGAATTGGTTTAGTTCATCTTGCATGGCTAGCATCCAATTAGAGTCTTGTTCAGCTTCTTCTATATTTTTAGGTTCTATTTGAGAAACAAATGCAAGATAATCAAATGTATCCTTAAAAGAGGATCTATTTCTTACCCCTTGTGAAGGATCACCTAAAATCAATTCCTTTGGGTGATTATGTGCATACCTCCATTTCTTGGGTAGATCTCTATGATTATTAGATGCTCCAATCTCAACATCCTTATCTTATTCAATGATTGTTGTTGAGTTATCTTTGTCATGAATGATGTTGTCCCTTAAGTTTAGCTCCTTCATTCCATCTTCGAGAATTTCTGTATCATCATCAAAAACATCTTCTTTTCTCGAAGAATGATTGTTAGCTTCATCAAAAATAATATGTATTGATTCTTCAACAACTAAGGATTGTTTGTTGAAGACTTTATATGCTTTGCTAGATATAGAGTATCCAAGGAATATACCTTCATCTGCCTTAGCATCAAATTTGCCTAGATTATCTTTACCATTGTTATGAATAAAATATTTACAATCAAAAATATGAAAATAATTAATATTAGGTCTTTTTTCTTTCCAAAGCTCATAGGGGGTTTCTTTAAAATTGGATGAACAGAAACTCTATTTAGGATATAACATGCTGTGTTAATGGCTTCAGTCCAAAAGTATTTGGGTAGATTTCCTTCACACAACATGGTACGGGCCATATCAATTAAAGTTCTATTCTTTCTTTCAACAACTCCATTTATTGAGGGATTCTAGGTACTGAAAAATTATGTTCTATGCTATATTCATTGCAAAATTCTTCAAAGTATTTATTTTCAAATTCTATGCCATGATCACTATGGATACATACCATAGTAGAGTTCTTTTCATTTGTTATTTTCTTATAAAACTTTGAAAATAATGAAAATGCTTCATCTTTGTGAGCTAGAAATAGAATCCAAGTGAAACGAGAATAATCATCAACAATTACTAGACCATACTTCTTTCCTCCTAGGCTTATGGTCCTAGTAGGTCCAAACAAATCCATATGAATCAATTCAAGAGGCCTAGAAGTTGAAACTACATTTTTGGATTTGAAACTCCCCCTAGTTTGTTTTTTGAATTGGCAAGAATCACAAACATGATCAATTTAAAAATTTAGTTTTGGTAGCCTCTTAACTAAGTCTTTATTATGCAATTTATAAAGAGTATGCATGCTAGCATGACCTAATCTTCGGTGCCAAAGCCAACTAGTTTCTTTTATGTTAGCATTCATTGCAACTAGGCATTGGCCACTCTTCATGACAATTTCATCAAGATTCACCATGTAGATGTTCCCACGCCTAAATCCAATAAATTTTAAACTATCATCCAAGGAACAAGATACTTTGCCAAAGAAGATTCAAATGAGACGTTAAAACCTCTATCACATAGTTGACTAATACTAAGCAAGTTATGTTTCAAATTATTAACTAATAATACATTATCTATAAAGGTCGAAGGAGTAATCTGAATTTTACTATAGCCAATTATTTTACCTTTGCTATTATCGCCAAAGGCGACTACTCACCCTTCCTTTCTTTCTAGGGTGATGAATTGTTGCTTGTCACCTGACATATGCCTTGAGCAGCTGCTATCTAAATACCGATCCCATTTTGATCCTTGGGCTGCAAGGCATTCCTGCACAAACAATCAAGTGATAGTTTCAGGTACCCAAGTCTTCTTTGGTTCTTTAGGGTTAGTAGACATCGTTCCTTTTGGAACCCAAATGCTTTTAACATGCTTTTTATTAACTCTTCTAGTATTGCAGTCAAAAGCCTTGTGTCCTACCTTTTTACATTTAAAGCAAATTGTATGAGAAGTGCTATTAGTGATGGGTGCAGTGAAGAAATTTTTTAGAAACTTGATTTTGTCTTTGAATTTATATCCTAGTCTGGCCTTATCATAAACTCCTCTTTGACTATTTAAAATTATTTACAATTTTTCAGAACTACAAGTAAATTTATCAACTAAAGACTTTAATTTATCCAATTCAACCATTAGGATTTTGTTTTCTTCTTTTAACTTATTGTGGCTACTAATTACCTCTTCCTTTTCTTTCAAGAGTGTTTGAGTCATTTCCTTAAGATTTTTATTTTTTGAGCTTATCTTTTTGAAATCTTTCATAAAATTATAAAAAGCATCTTGAAGCTCATCAAAGGTAAAATTTGAATCAAAAGTGGAGGATACCTCATCATCTTGTGCCATGAAACACAAGTTTGCTTTGTTTTGATTTTCTTCCTCGGTGCTTGACTCATCGCTGTCGCTCTAAGTTGCTAACATGGCTTTCTTTTTTATTTTTTTTGGCCCCTTCTTCAATAGAGGACATTCAGTCCTAAAATGTCCTGGCTTCTTGCGTTCATAGCAAGTGGGCTGATCTCTCTCTTTTTCTTTTTCTTTCTCTCTGCTGGCTTCTTCTCTAATGAAGTTTCTCTTCTTGAATTCCTATCTTCTTCTTCCCATAAATTTCTTGAATTTTCTGATCACCAGGGCCATGTCTTCATCATTTTTCTCACTAGTGGATAGATCATCTTCTTCTTCATTAGCCATGGATTTCAGCACTATTGTTTTCTTCTTGTTGTTGTCTTCCTCATTGTGCCGACTCATGGCTAGCTCATGTGTCATCAAGGATCCAATGAGCTCCTCTTGTGGCAGTGTGTTCAGATCCTTTGCCTCCTAGATGGCTATTACTTTAGCTTCCCACGACCTTGGCAAAGACCTAAGGATCTTTCTCACCAATTCACTATTAGTATAAACTTTACCTAAGTTTTTTAAACCATTTATAATATCAGTGAATCTTGTGTACATGCTAGTGATAGATTCAGTGGGGTCAATTTTAAATAACTCATATTGGTGAACTAGCATGTTAATTTTAGTTTCTTTTACTTGATTTGTCCCTTCATGTATGACCTCAAGTCTGTCCCAAGTTTTCTTTGCAGAATTGCAAGTGGAGATTCAGTTAAACTCATTTGCATCAAGGGCATAATAGAGTACATTCATTATCTTGGTATTTAATTGGACAAGTTTCTTGTCCATTTCATCCCAATCCTTCTCTGGCTTAGGAGAGAATGTGCCATTGATAATGATTGCAGGTGTGTGTGGGCCATGACAATGACACTCCATATATCATAGTCAAGGGCTTGAAAGAAAATACGCAAGCGAGCTTTCCAATAGGTATAGTTGGACCCAATGAAAAGAGGTAGCCTATTTATGAATTATCCTTCGACAAGTAAACCTCCTAGTTGGATTGACATGATCTTTGTCTCTAGTTGATAAGAACAATAATTAGTAGAGAACCAAGGCTCTGATACCAATTGTTGCCCAGATAAACAACCCAAGACGGTGGGAGGGGGGGGGATTATGGGTTTTCAAAAATTAAAATAGATATGTGTAGTGCTAAATGATTAAAATCTAAGTGAATCAAATGTAAAAGTAAATAGAAGATACAATTAAGAGCACACACAAATAAGAAAATTTTATAGTGGTTTGCTGCTCTCCCAGCACCTACGTCCACTCCCCAAGCATGCTCTTGGGAATTTCATTATAATCCCGTAAGATTATAGTTGGATAGTTTTCTCGGGCTCACTATCCAAAAATTTAGTTGATCTTTTTCTAGGTTCACTAACCACAACCCTTACAAGAATTAGATGAATCAATCTAAATAAATAGTAGGGAGAAAAAGCCCCAAAACCCAAGTTTCAGCCCCTGCTGAAACCAAGTACACAAAAAGAGGAAAAAAAATTTTACAACTCGAAATGCCCCTTTGAATGAGCAAAAAAGTTATTCTTGCAATTCGTTGAAAGCCTCTTTGAATGTGTGGAGTTAACACACTTGAGGATTCTTCAAAGCTTGAGAGAACAGATTGATTGGAGATTGGGTATTCGTTCAAGAATAGAGCGTACTTTTCTTTCTCTTGTTTTTCTCTTCTTTTGAAAAATAATCTTTATTCCTTTTATATCTCCAGCATTTTCTTTTTTCTGGTGATGATTGAAGTTCAATAAAAGCAAAATCTGACCATTGGAGAGCAGCAACTAGCCATTGTAACGAAAAAAATCTGACCTAGAATGCCCCGTCAAAAAGTTGTCACCATGTCTTGAGAACTCTTGATTTGTCTCGAGATGTCTCGCCAGGTTATGAGACCTCTCGGGTTGATCAGGAGAGCTCTCATCTTTAGTTGAATGAAAAATCATCTTTTTGAAAAAAATAGCTTGCCTGAGATCGAGACATCTCGGTTCTGAACGAGACATCTCGTTGAAATTGCGAGATCTCTCAGGAATCCTACGAGACCTCTCGCTCTCAAAGCACAAAAATTAGGTTTCTGTCGTCTGAGACTGAGATATCTTAAGATTCACTTGAGACTTCTTGAAACCATGCCAGAACTGTATTTGTTGCATGCTAGTCCACTTGAGAGCTATCAAAAAAAATCCAAGACGTCTCGAAGACTACTCCAAGGCAATTTTAGGAGATTTGAATTTCATTTGATTTCCACTTTATGTCTTCCTTATTTTGGTCAATGAGCTATCTTTCTTCTGATATTGGAATACTTAAAATAAATTATATTAGTATTCACTTGATTTAATGCTTGGTCATCATCAAAATCACTTAAGAGGTCAACAAGGTCGACCGTCTAAAAGAATCTTTGGTGATGACCACCAGTCCGAAGTCTGAGGAGTTTGGTCCTTCTTAGAATTTTGGCAGCCTTTTTCTCTTTTCCTTTTTAGTGTAATCGATCTTGCCGACCTATGTTTCACTTGTAATGAGCTTATTTTTGTGATGGAATAGTATCTTTTTTATTATTTTTGTTTCGCACGAATTCGAAGCTTGCTCGCGGCTTCACTTTTTTCACTTTATTTTTCTTTGTATTGTCTTCTAATGAAGTGGTTGTTGTGGACACCTATCCAAGATCCTTTTTGTGGACTTGGAAGTGATTTTTCTTCTTGCGCCTTATACGGTCGAGTAATTGTAGGAGAAATATATGTAGGGATCGGTGATAGGGTTTCTCCCTTCTCTTTGCTTTTGGTTGGGGGTTCATTTAGGACCACTGGATGGGCCCCTTTTCCCCCCTTTTTTCCTCGACTTAGGTTAGCATTGCCTTCGACTTTGCTCACATTAGGATGAGATCCTCCTCCTATTCCTAACAGGACTATAGGAGCACGAAAGGGCCATTAAAAGAGCCTCTTCCCGCATCCCAGCTTAAGTAATCGAGGTCTTCACTTTAGCTCAATGTTAGGATGAGGTTCTCCTCCTATTCCTAGCGAGGCTAACTTCGTCTAATCACAAAATTTGGGAGGCTATTTTCTATCATCATAGTTTTGCACCAAGATCGAAGATATTAAAATAAGAAGATTTCATTAAAATGAGATTATTGATAGTACATGCGTAAGTTTTCTAAGTTCCATAGGCGTGGAGATCGGTGCCTCCGAGCTTCTTAAAGTAGTAAGTTTTAGGCTGGACAATCTCTTTGACTTTGTAAGGACCTTCCTAATTTGGAATGAGCTTTTCTTGGTTTTGAGGTTGTGAAACGACTGCTCGTCGAAGTACCAAGTCCCCTACTTTGAATATTTTGTCTTTTACTTTCAAGTTATAGTAATGGGCCACTCTTCATCTATAAGTGGCCATCCAAACTTGGGCTTCTTCTCATTTTTCCTCCAATAAATCATGGTTTGCTCTGAGGTCCTACGAATTGCATCGCTCGCTGAAGCCTACAACCCATGTCGATGGCAGCTTGAGCTCTATCAGGATGACTGCTTCCGTTCCAAATGTCAGAGTGAATGACATTTCTCCAATCGACAGCTTATGGGTAGTTTGGTATGTCCATAGGACATGGTAAAGCTCGTCCACCCAAATTCCCCTTGCTCTTTCAAGTCTTGCTTTGATGCCTTGCAATAGGATTCTATTGGTCACTTTTGCTTTATCGTTTGCCCGTGGATGGGCTACTAATGTAAAATGATGAGAGATGTTTAAATTTTCATAAAATTTGATAAATTTTGCTTCGACAAATTGTCGCCCACTATTTGTTATGAGGGTTTGTGGTAGGCCAAATCTATAAATAATCGACTTCTAAACGAAGTCCTGTACTTTTGCTTCAATGATTTTTATTAGGGGTTCAGCCTCGACTCACTTTGTGAAATAATCTATTACCACCAAGAGGAACTTATGCTGTCCAACTGTCATGGAAAAAGATCTGAGTATGTCCATTCCCCACTGAGCGAACAACCATAGGGCACTTAGGGGTGTAAGTTTGAAAGTCACCTTTGAATATTTGCATTTATCTGACAGTGGTCACATTTTTTGGCATACTCTATAGAATCATTGTATAACGTCGGCCAATAGTAATCCTATCGAGGTAGTCTATATGATAAAGATCTGGCCCCTATATGACTTCCATAGATTTCTTTATGCACTTTCCATAATTTAAAGTTGGCTTCTGAAGGTCAGAGATATCTCAAGAGCGGTAAGAAATATGACCTTTCATACAGCTTGCCTTCATACAGAACATACCAGGAGACTTGATTTTTGAGTTTTCGAGCTTCTTTCGAATCACATGGAAAAGCTCCATCCTTGAGTTAAGCAACTAATGGGTTGATCCAGCTCGACTCATGCTTGACTTGCATAACGGATTGCGACTCCTCCAAACTTGGGCATTTTAGAACTTCAAAAAATACTTCCTTAGGTAGTTCGGTTGGGGCTAAAGCGGCCAACTTAGAAAGAAGGTTGGCTCTGATATTTTCTGCCCTCAAAATTTGTTGGATGCTAAAACTATTGAAGGTCGGAGTCAAGTTCCTCACTTTCTCAAGGTATTTTATCATGCTTTCCTCCTAAGCTTCATAACTACCACTAACCTGTCCGACCATCAGTTGGAAATTATTGTAAATTTGGAGCTGATCTACTTCTAACTCTTTAGCTACTTTTAACCCTATGATCAGAGCTTCATATTTGGCCCTATTATTAGTTGCAAAAAATTTAATGTGCGGCGCATATTCAGTGATGATTCCCTCTGGGTTCACCAAGATCAGCTCTGCACCTGCACTGGAAGCATTAGATGAGCCATCGACATATAGGACCCAAAAACCTTTAGGAAGGTCAGCTCTTTCTTCAAAGGAGCTCGATTGCAACCATGGAATGCTGATTTCATTCTATTCAAGATCGGCTTCATCCGAAATGATGCATTCAACTATAAAATCTATCAGTACTTGGGTTTTGATCAATGGCCGAGGTCGATAGTTGATGTCAAATTCTGCAAGCTCAGTTGCCCATTTTATAATTCTTCCGGAGGCATCCGTTTGATGAAGGACTGCTTTAATTGGTTGTTCAATGAGGAGAGTTATGGTGTGCCCTTGAAAATAAGGTCGGAGCCTCCGAGCTGTAATCAGCAAAGCATATGTTAGTTTTTCTAACTTAGTATACCTAATCTTGGCATCCCTCAAGACTCAGCTCATGTAGTAGATTGACCATTGTACTTTCAACTCCTCTTTGTTTAACTTTTTGAAGTTTATGTACATTCTCCACTTGCCATTTATCTTTTTGACGAGCATGACATTGTAGACTCAGTTCGGATAGTTGACTTCTCAGATGATCTGACTTTGAGGAGCTTATCGACTTCCTCTATAATTGCATTTTGGCTCTTTGGAAAATGGCTGTGCATGTTCTCTTTCACTGGCCGATGTTTAGGGTCGATAGCTAGGTGATGTTCCATGACCTCGGCATCTATCCTAGGCATATCGTTGGGGACCCAAGCAAACACATCTACGTTCCTCCATAGAAATTCGACAAGCTACTCTCGTACTTCTCTTGCTAGGTTGGAGCTAATCTGCACCATGTGCTCCACATATCCAGCATTCAGTGGAACGGAAGCAAGGTCTTCCATAGGCTCACCCTGCTCTTCCATTAGATCATCACGGACATCCAGCCCATCAACCAGACAAGGATTTGATCGCTCGTCCCTCGTAAGGCAATTGAATAGCTATGTCTTGCCAGGGCTTGATCTCCTCTGACTTTTTCAATCTCATAACTTGTTAAGAACTTCATTTTCAAGTAATATGTTGACACTACTTTTCGAAGTGCATTTAGATCAGGTCGACTGAGGATTGCATTGTAAGCTGATGGAGCTCCTACTACTAGAAAGTCCACCCATGCCCTGGACTATCTTGGATATTGTCCTGCAGCCACAACCAAAGTTATTATACCTTCAACTGGTACCGCATCGCCAATGAAGCCTACCAATAGGGAGTTCATTGGTCCAAGCCGACTATTAAGTATAGACATCTTGGAGAAAGCATCATAAAATAAGACATCGATTGAACTTTCATTATCAATAAGGACATGGCATATATCATAGTCTGTAATATTTAAAGCAATTATAATTGCATCGTTATACGAGAACTGAACTCCCTGTGCGTCTACTTTAGTGAAGGCTATGGGTTCTTCAGTCCTTTATCTCTTCATCGATCCTTTAATATGCTGGCCTCCTCTCATCGAAGTCCCCCAAAGATAGTGTTGATGATGTCGAGAGGTGGTCGATCTTCTTGTTGTTCCTTCCTCCTTGGTGGTTCTGGCTGTGGCAGTGTCATTGATCGATCCTCTCTTCCTTCGGGCCAACATCATAGAAATCGACCGAGCCAGTCTCACCTGATGAGCTCCTCAATCTTGTCTTGGAGGGAAATGCATTCCTCAGTATCATGATCATTGGCAATTGCTCCTTGATCTCCATCAGTACTTATGTTTTCAGAGCATTGAGGGGGGCATAGTTGTGGAATCTTCTAGGAGGAAAACTTCTTTGTACCCTTATGTTAGGACTACTTTGGTGATGAGCTCAAGGAGTTCGGGCTCGCTTGTGCTCGGGGGGAGTGCGAGAGCATGGTCAAACTTCATTCGGCTTTCTTTAACTATGGACTTGCTAGATTCACTCGTCTACCACTCTCCGACGGCTTCCTCATCCTTCAACTTGAAGGCTTCTTCAGTTCGGGCATATTCTTCAGCTCGAGCTAGTAGATCGACAAAATTTCTAGGATACTTCTTCTCTAGAGAAAATAACAGATCATTCTTTTGAAGGTCATCCTTCAGTGCGACCATTGTAACAAACTGATCCAGATTCCAGACCTCAAGGGCAATAGCATTGAAGCGATTGACGTAAGTCTAGATTGACTCTCCCACTTTCTGCTTGATGTTGATGAGGAAGTCCAAACCTCGCATGGGACATCAACTACTAACAAAATGAGCCACAAACTGATGGCTCATCTGGTCGAAAGAGAAGATCATACCTAACTTCAGTGTCGAGTATTAGTTTCTTGCTGCTCCCTTCAAGGTAGATGGAAAAGCTGGCACAAGATGGCATCTAGCGCACCATGGAGCAGCATTATGATTTGGAAGGTCTCCAGATGGTCGACCAAATCAGAGATTCCATTGTAGCTTTCAAATTGAAAAAGGTTGAAGTTCGATGGGATAGGCTCCTGCATAATTCGAGCAGAGAAGGGGCGATCGATGCAGATATCATCATGGTGAGCCAGGATAATATGGCGGAGTTCCTCAATTCGTCGGTCCATTTCTTATAATTTTTGATTGAAAACATCATCTCGATCGTAGATCCTGGAAGGTTTCCAGCTGTAGATGGAGAAGATTTCTTTTAAAGAGGAATCATGGTCTGAAAAGGGGTCTTCAGCTCTCTATTTCTCTTTCCTAGGAGTGATGGGTCTGTTGACCCAAGTATGCCTCCTTGGGATCGATTCTTGACACCCCGATGGAGGGTTTTCTAGTGGAGCCACTGTCGAAAGTTGCTGCATGGCCTGTACCATTTTGGTGAGGCCTCGAACCTACTGTACCAACAGGTTGAACTGCTCTGGAAGCACCATGGCTATCGGTGGAGGGGGGCGAGGTGCTGGTGATGAAGTAGGGATGGGTGGATCCAGCTCAAATCTAGTGGTGGAAGCAGTGGATCAACGAATGGTTGTCTTCTTTGGAGGCATTTCTAAGCTAAAAATATTGAACAGAGATGGATCTTGATGGATCTTGAAGGATTAAAAGAAGAAAAAGATCTCGAAGGATTAAAAGAAGAAAAGGAACAAGATCGACTAAGCACTCCTTTTAGAATAAGGACTCATGAAGGTTCAAGCCCTTCCTCTAGCACTAATCCTGTTGGTGCAAAATCTGGTTGATGTCGAAATTGAGCTAGAGCTGGAGAAGATGAAGTCACCATTAGAAACCTATAAGGCAAGTCTTGATCGGAGTCGGAGGTGGTGGCTCTGGCAGGACCCTCCAACGATCAAGTCAGCTCTTCTAGCCAACAAAAATGGAGTGCTCAAAAAAAAAAGTAGTAGAGTTTGGGGAAGGAGAACAGAGCTCTAGACAGAAACATATCTAGAGGATCCTTTTTATAGACGGAGCCTATAACAAACTGAGAGCGACAGCCATAATCATCTGGTAGTGGGTTGCTCAGGGCCACGTAGAGTTTGTTAAGGGGAGTAGTGTCTGTTATCGTGACATGCCAGTTCGTTGGGATTTAATAGTTGAAGTTTAGGGGAGGTAGGCACTAGCAGTGAAGAGCTTCGAGTTTCATCAATTTCAGAGGAGTTCGGACTCCTTCAAGGTCATCTATGTGTAAGTGGGTTCATGCTGTGTAGATAGCTGAATTTGCATAGGCATGGAAGCCTTTCTAGGCAATTGTAGGAAGTTCGGCCAGAAGGGGTTTGGAGGTCCTGTGACTGGAGGAGTCCTGAAGGAAGCCTACTAGAAGAATCTAGAAGCAAATCTGCTGGAAGGAAAAGCCCGACTGAAGGAGAAGAACTCTGAAAATAATCATATTGAAGAATTCTGGAAGGAGGTCCGTTGGAGAAGCGAATACATAACAACGAGTCCCCTCTTAGTTGATGTAAGAAGTTTGGATTGATGGAGGTTGATGGGAAGAAAATTAACTGGTGTCAGGGAGGAGATTAACAGGAAGGAATCGATTGGGGGGAATTTGCCTGGAAGGAGTGGAAGGGGATCTGTTTATTTATTCCTTCGAAGCTCAGTCACCTTCGAGGCCGTCTGGAGGCTGATATAAAAAAGATGAGGTCCTTTTGCCTATGCCTTCAGAGTTCTTGATGCAGGAATCTTGGGATTTGCTACTCTTAGTATATTATGGGAGTTCTTCTGGAGGAGAGTTTTGTTGATCCGATGTTGGTCCAATATCGAATAGCTTGGATGACTTTTTGCTGGGGAGAGATTCAAAGAGCACTAAGGTCGGCCAAATCAAGTCATAATTAGATCTGTTACTCAGCTGCCTGGGGGCTATCATCACTATTCAAGTTTGTCTGAGTAAAATCTACAATGCCCTATAGGTTCTAGGGATACCCAAAGGAGCTAGAAATTTGAGTGAAGAAGATCGATCGATAAATTCAAATTGGAGGTCTACAATTTCGACACCTGAGCGTAAATTCTTCACCGATCTGAATCAGGCGTGACTGCCTTCGTCGGATGAAGTCACCTGAAGACTCGGTCTCTCATTGGACTTTGGTAGGAGAAGGGTTTACACCCAACAATTATTAATGTTGCAATTATGACTATTCGATCTATCCAAATATTGGGTATCATTACTAGATGGTCACTTTGATTAGTACAGAAAGTGATTCCTGTACTATCGGCATAGGTTCGAACCTACGGGGTCACACACACTAGAGGTTCCTACCTAATTTGATAGCTGATGAAGAGTCCCACTGGACTAGGACTCTATGGTCAAGAGTCCCACAAGATTGGAACTCTTCAATCGAGAGTCTTACTGCAATAGGACTCTGAGTCCTGATTGTCTGGGACTCTATGATCAGGAGTCCTAGTGGACTAAGACTCTATGGTCAAGAGTCTTACTACACCAAAACTATTCATCCAAGAGTTCTACTACTTTGGAACTCTAAGTCCTACTTATTTAGAACTCTATGATCGAGAGACTAGACTCTGTGATCATAAGTTCCACTTGTTTCGGACATCGGGATCAAGAGTCCCATTGGTTTGGGACTCTTCGATCAAGAGTTTCATTTTGATGAGACTCTATTATCTGGATATCCACTAAATTTGGATTTTATATTTATGAGAGATTTAATTAGTGATTTGATCACTAATTAACTCAAATTGATGGAGTAATTATTTTTGGATCAAGTCCAATTGAATTGGATTCAGTTAGATTTGACCCAATTAGGTTATGTGATGACCTAATCATTGAGGAAGTATGATCTCTAATTTGATCAGAGATTGGGCTTAATTAATTTCTAATTTGATTAGTATTGATCTAAAGATTGATTTTGATGATGACAAAGAGTTTTGAGTATAAGTTACTAATGTTGTTTATAAGATTATGTAGTTGTAGAAGTCAAATGCTTGCAAATTTTAAATGTTTCTCAATATCCAAGTAAAGAATCACCACTCAAGATATGAGAAAAGAAATTCAAGATTGGATGCATTCTTCAAGAAGATTTAATGAAGATAAAATCAAGTCAAAAAGGTAAGTTTAGCTTACAAATTAATTTGGAGAAGAAAGGCTGACAAACTATCTTTGGCATGCATGGCAGAAGAAAGGCTGACAAACTATCTTTGGCATGCATGGCACATAAACTAGGCCAACCTAGTCTGGAACTAAGCCGACCTAGTCTCAGTGAAAATACAAGATAGAAAGCACAGAAAATAAAATTTTTAAAATCTAGGGGATTGAGCTGATCCAGCTATAAACTGAGCCAACCCAGTCTGAAACTGAGCCGACCTAGTGCTTGTAATGGCTAGTTTTCAGAACTACAGCTTTTTCATCCCAAGAGCTTTCCAACTGCTATTTTTTCTTCTCCAATGGCTAGATCACTTTCAAAAGCCCATGTTGGTGACTTGCAATAGTGGAAAATCTCTGAAATATATAAGAAAATACTTGGAGCATTAAAAATAAGCTTTGGAGAGTATATTGAGTATTATTTGAGAAAGCTAAGGAGTAAGCTAAAAAGAAGAGAGAAGGAGTTATCTTTTTTTAGAGTGATCTTTTATCCTTCTACTACAAAACATCCTCAAGCAAGTGAGAGCAAGAGTGAAGAGAATCAAGGAGCCTCATAATCTCTTATTCATTCGAGGAGAATAAATCAACCTTACAAGCAAAGCAACTTAGATTGTCTTCTCTTATGCTTCAAAAGAGTTTATTTTAAATTAAATTTTATATTTTGTTTCAAGTTTCTTGGGGTGAGAAACTTGGGTTGGTCCAAGCCTTAAGTTGGATGTTGCATTGATTTGATTGGTGAGCTAAGGTTAAAACCAATCGGGGTTGATTGTTAGCTCGGAGAGAAACAATCACTTGTGAGGTTTTGATTAGTGATCTGAGAAAAATCAATTGAATTGATTATGAGTCTGAAAAATAATTCTGTATAGTTTTAGTTGGTGAGTCAGAAAAAATCAACTAGATTTGATTGTGAGTTCAGAAAATAATCGGACTGTAATTCTTGTTGAGAATTATAGTTAAATTTCCAAGGGATATACTTGGGGAGTAGATGTAGGTGCTGAGTTTGGCACCAACCCACTACAAAATTTGTATGTTTATGATTGTATATTCTTTACTTTATTACTTTCATTTACTGCATATTACAAAGCTTGTTTCATTACCTATTGTGTGCATATCACTTAGTTTAAATCATTCAAATCTATACATTAGTCAAAAAGCTTTTGAAATACCCAACTCACCCCCCCTCTTGGGTAGCCATCCTTAGGCAACAAGTGGTTTTAGAGTAGGTGCTCTAATATTAGTTATTGACCTATAGGTCAAAGAGCTAAAGATTCTATGGTTGATCCATTTGGTTCTTAGTTGAGTGAGGGATACTCAACCATTAGACCTTTTTATTTCAATGGCTTAAATTATACATATTGAAAGGCTAGAATGAGAATTTTTATTCAAGCACAAGATTATGACATGTGGAATATCATACTCAATGGTCCTCACACACCTACAATGATTGTCAATGATATATGTGTACCTAAACCGAAAAAAGATTAATAGAATGAGATAGATGAAAAGCTAACTCAATTAAATGCTAAAGCTATTAATATTCTATATTGTGCATTAGATTATAATGAATTTAATAGAATATCAACATGTTTATCCACAAAAAAATTTGGGATAGACTTGAAGTGACCCATGAGGGTACAAGTCAAGTCAAAGAATCTAAAATAAATATGTTGGTTCATAAGTATAAGTTGTTTAAAATGGAACCTCATAAGACAATAAGTGATATGTTTACAAGATTAATTGAAATTATAAACTAAATAATTTTGAAAAAGTCTATTCTAACAGTGATCTTGTATGCAAAATTCTTAGATCCTTATCGAAGGCTTGGAAAGAAAAAGTAACCGTAATTCAAGAAGCCAAGGACCTTAGCAAGCTTGCTTTGGAAGAATTAATTGGATCGCTCATGACACATGAGCTCAATATGAACCAAAGCATGGAGGATGAAAAGATGAAGAAGACAACCCTTGCACTCAAGTCATCGACCATTGAAGAAAGTTCAAATGACTCTATCGAGGATTTGGAAGATGACGAAGAAATGGCGATGATTATAGGAAGGTTCATGAGATTCATAAGAAAGAAGAAAAATTTTGAACCAAGAAGAGAAAACGAGAAAAAGAATCAACATAAAAAAATATAAAAAGGACAATCCCTCATTGAAAAGGAGCTCAAGAAAATTAAGAAGGAAAGCTATATTGGCTAATTGAAAAAGTAGTGAGAGCTTAAATTCAGAAAAGGAGTCATCCTCAAGTGAAGAAGAGACAAACCTATGCTTGATGACTCGCAATGAAGAGGTAAGTTTAAATTAATCTAATGAATTTCTTTTTGATGAATTATTAGAAGCTTTTCATGATTTAATGGATGAATTTAAAATGATAAGGCTGAAAAACAAAGAATTAAAGAAATCTAATCTTCTTTTAGAAGATGAAAAGAGTATTTTTTAAGAGAAAAAGAAGATCTTTTAAAAGAAATGAATTCTTTGACTAAAGAAAAGGATGTACTTCTTAAATCTGAAAAATCTTTAGTAGAAGAAAATAATAAGTTGAAAGAAGAATTTGAAAAATCAAAACTTTACATTGAAGAAAAAGAAGATTTGTGGAAAGAAAAGAAATTTCTTTTGGAAGAAAATGTGAAATTAAGAAAAGAGAATGAAACATTGAAGCCTATGCTTAACAAGTTTACAATTGAATCTCAAAAGCTTCAATCTATTTTAATCAATCAAAAGATTGTTTTTGATAAAGCTGGAATTGGATACAATCCTTTAAGAAAATAGAAATTTGTGAACAACATGTTTAGCAAAACCTCATTTGAAAATCATTCAATTACATATTTTAAATGTAATAAATTTGGTCACAAAACTTTAGAATGCAATACTAAAAGAATTGGCCAAACTTTAATTAAACATATTTGGGTTCCAAAAGGAACCATGTGCCCTAACCTCCATAGACCTAAGATGACTTGGGTACTAAAAATTAGCAAGTAATTTTTGCAGGTATACTAAGGATCCAATGAAATGAAAAAAGAAAAATTATTTTGGATGGATGCCTTAGAAATGAAATTAGATAGGTGATGATGCTCGATATAATCTAAACTTTTCTCACATCATACCATCAATGCTTATTTGATTGATTCTATCTACATGGTTTTATATTGTGTTTACTTGCTTGAAATACTTTTAGTATGATTGATTTTGATGATTTATTGGTGCTTATATTGAATATGTTTCTTGATCTAAATTTGAATATAAAGTCCATATTGTATTTTTGCAAAAGGGGATGAAAACATTTAAGAAAATGATTTGATCTCATTTAATTTGATTGATTATCATACCACCAATTGCATGTCAAATGATTCAATGTTTTCATCTTATTGTGATTGACTATTATAATTGAATACTATAATTGATTATGATTGATGAATTATTGAATAAAACTGATTTAAGAATTTTTATTATTAGAGTTTAAGGATAATTTGAAATATTGATATATTTATTTGATAAGTTGAATTTCTAAAGAAATATTTTCAAACTCAATTGGTATCCTAACTTATAGTAAATACTTAAAATGACAAAAAGGGGAAGAAAATTTGGTAAATAGAGAAAGTAAATTTAACATATTAAATCACTCAAAATTTTATGATATTTTTCATAATGTTTTATGATTTTGGTTATAAGAAATAAATAAGGATAAGAATTAATTTTATTGTGTCAAGAGTAAGCAAGAAATGAAACTAAGAAATTTGGCATATAATAAGAGGGAGCAAATTTTATACTCAATTGACTATAATACTAAGGAGGAGCTTAATGTTTTAGGATTGTTAAAGAAAATTTTTATTGATTACTTGCTTTTGAGTTATTCTTTTTGATGTTGTCAAAAAGGGGGAGAGTCATTATTTAGTATATGCTTGAGCTTAACTAGAATGAAGTTTATTGTTTAGTGGTTTCATGCTTTATAAATATGTAATCTTTTAGAAACTCACTATATATTATTTGCATACACTTAAAAATTTTGTCATCATCAAAAAGGAAGAGATTGTTGATCCAAAGATTAATTTTGATGATGACAAAGAGTTTTGAGTATAAGTTACTAATGTTGTTTATAAGATTATGTAGTTGTTAAAGTCAAATGCTTGCAAATTTCAAATGTTTCCAATATCCAAGTAAAGAATAACCATTCAAGATATAAGAAATGAAATTCAAGATTGGACGCATTATTCAAGAGGATTTAATGAAGATAAAAT
This sequence comes from Cocos nucifera, assembly GCA_006176705.1. NCBI lineage: Eukaryota > Viridiplantae > Streptophyta > Magnoliopsida > Arecales > Arecaceae > Cocos > Cocos nucifera. The sequence continues at coordinate 77,367 of QRFJ01002864.1, read as the reverse complement.
CAAGTCAAAAAGATAAGTCTAGCTTACAAATCAATTTAGAGAAGAAAGGCTGACAAACTATCTTTGGCACGCATGGCACGCAAACTAGGCCAACCCAGTCTGAAACTGAGCCAACCTAGTCTCAGTAAAAATAGAAGATAGAAAGCATAGAAAGTAAAATTTTTAAGACTCAGGGAACTGAGCCGACCCAGCTATAAACTGAGCTGATCCAGTCTGAAACTGAGCCAACCTAGTGCCTATAACAACTAGTTTTCAGAACTACAGCTTTTTCATCCTAAGAGCTTTCTAATAACTATTTTCTCTTCTCCAATGGCTAGATCACTTTCAGAAGCCTATGTTGGTGACTTATAATAGTGGAAAACCTCTGGAATATATAAGAAAATACTTAGAGCATTAAAAATAAGATTTGAAGAGTATATTGAGTATTATTTGAGAAAGAAAGGAGTGAGCTGAAAAGAAGAGAGGAGTTACTTTTTTTTAGAGTGATCTTTTATCTTTCTACTACAAAATATCCTCAAGCAAGTAAGAGCAAGATTGAAGAGAGTCAAGGAGCCTCACAATCTCTCATTCATTCAAGGAGAAGAAATCAACTTTACAAGCAAAGTAACATAGATTGTCTTCTCTTATGCTTCAAAAGAATTTATTTTAAATTATATTTTTATATTTTATTTTATGTTTTTTGGGGTGAGAAACTTGGGTTGGTCCAAGCCTTGAGTTGGACATTGTATTGGTTTGATTGGTGAGCCATGGATGGAACCAATCGGGGTTGATTGTTAGCCAAGAGAAAAACAATCACTTGTGAGGTTTTGGTTGGTGATCCAAAGTAAACCAACTGAATTGATTATGAGCCCAAAAAATAATCATGTAAGATTTTGGTTGGTGAGTTAGGAAAAATTAACTGGATTTGATTATAAGCCCAAAAAATAATCGGACTGTAATTCTTATTGAGAATTATAGTTGAATTCCCAAGAGATATACTTGGAGAGTGGACGTAGGTGCTAAGTTTGGCACCAAACCACTATAAAATTTATGTATTTATGATTGTGTATTTTTTACTTTATTGCTTTCATTCACTGCACATTACAAAGCTTGTTTCATTATCTATTATGTGCACATCACTTAGTTTAAATCATTCAAATTTGCACATTAGTCAAAAATTTTTTGAAATACCCTATTCACCCACCCCCCCTTTTGGGTAGCCATTCATAGGCAATAATTAGGATTTAAATAAGTATAATTGAGCCTAAATTAGTTTGGTTTAATCTGGTCTAATTGGGCCTAGCCAATTTGGATTGGGTTGGTTCAATTGGATGAGAGATTTTAAGACTAGTTTGACCTAGTCTTCCATGTGCCACCTCACCCTCTTTGCACCAATTTTTTCTCCATAAGAAAGATATTATCATAAATTATTTTTCATGCAAAAGAAGGCTTTTTCCCTCTCTTCTCACATCCTAAATGGATGGGCTTGATCTGGTTGCAATTTGAATTCAAATGGGATTTGAATTCAAATAGCAAACCGCTTCATCCCAACTCTTCCACATGCCACCTTGACTAGTGCACCCTCTATAAAATTTTTGAAATATTTTCTAGATGAGATTCATTTTAAGACCCCTCTCCTCTAGTTCATAAGCCCTTCCATAGCCTAAAAAAAATAAGACAAAAATTTGAGAAGAAAAATTAGGATAGAAAAGTAGGCGCCAGGGTTTGAGTGTTGTGCTGCCCTAGATCTTGATCTAGGATTTCTATTTTGATTTTGCAAAATCTAAGCATCAGATCTTTGTGAGATTTTTTTTGAATTTCTCATCCTCTCTTCTACCCATCTTGCTAATCCAGAGCATCCAAAGTTTTGATGGAGGGAGATTGAAATTGTTCGATCAGATTTAGCTGTCAAGAGCGTTCTTCATCGAGCTAGCACTCAGAAGGAGCCAATCGGTATCAGAACCTCATGTGGACCATCTATGGAGGCTAGATATGTGTGTGGCTATATCATGATGATCAAATCTACTTGTTGTTCATATCAATGGTGACTCAATTACGGAGATCATCTACCAGTGCAAGTTAACATGTTCTGAACACATAGTATAGTAAAACTATTTTACTATTCAATGATCTTATTCTTAGATTTAATTGCATATATATATATATATATATATATATATATATATATATATATATATATATATATATATATATATATATATATCATATTAGATCCTGGTATTGTAGGATTTGTAGATCAGGTCTATATCTTTTATAAATTAATTAGATTAATTTTTATTTCTACTATAATTAATTTTTGAAAAAGTTTCATAAGTAGAACAATTTTCAGGGACTGGGTTGACTATGTCTCAGGGTAAAAGCTAGATAGTGTTAGATGTGTGCCTTAGAAGCTAGATTAGCTGACACTTATAATACATTTCTAAGAATAATTTTATAATTTTGACTATAAATTAATAAATAAATTATTTTTTTATCATGTTATATATTTAAAAGTATCTATGATACATCATTTAAGTTAATAGTAATGACAATTCATATTTTCAAGAGTTGAAAATTTAAGACATGAATTTTCATAATTAACTCATAAACTACTCCGGACCATAGAATCATCACTAGGATAGTGATCGATCCAAAAAGTTGGTGTACGATCGCTTCATTAGGATAGATGAGTCTTAAGTCTATGGTGTTGAGATATTGAAGTAAGAGTACAGGTACTCATTAAAGAATGAGGACACTGAGCGTGACCACCTCTAGCAATTATAAGGAAGTCTACCTTCTCATCGATGACTGGCTCAATGCTGTAGTTGCGTGTCAAGTTATTTGACATGAGAAGCATCAGCAGTTCACCTTGAGTGTTTTATAGTTTGACTACACCATATCTCGATCTCCTAGCCATTCAGAACCTTGAGGTGTATGTTGGCTATAGCATGTTCAATGTAGGAACTGGATTGCACCAAGATGGGATCTATCAATCTCGATAGTAGAGGTATAGTCCTATGATGATTATGAGATTGAGTCCTTAAGCCCATGGCCATGGCAGTGTGATATAATAGAAAAGAGTTTTCTATTAGGATTTCACATCAGACTCAAATTGAATGATTCATTCATATAATGGATGTTGGGTTTTGATGAGTTTACCTTAAACCCTAATCCTGTCGAAACTCATGATAGTAGAATTGATTCACATAGAAAGCTGCACTGAGAGGTTTGCTCTTAGTTCTAATGGGTTGCCACCATATGCTGCTAGATGTTACTGTTGGATTTTGGGAGCAATTAGAATGATCTTGATGATCGATCATTCTAATTGTATGAATCAGAAAAGTTTTGATCCATCGAAAGGTGTTTCGATGATGTCAATGATAGAGATCATGACATATCTCATTACCATATGGAATTAAACCTAACTAGGTCATACATATAAGGATTTGAATCTAGTTGTGATCAATTGGACTGAGTCAGTTCAATTGACTTGGATTAGATTCGATTAGGTTCAAGAAAATCATGCTAGCACAAGATTGAACCTAACATTCTCTTTTTATAGTCTTTCTGGTTTGTCTCAACCAAAACTCTAACAGAAATTTGTCCAAGTCAGAATAGGGTTGTCTAAATTCATCAGATAATTTTAGGACAACACCTACCATTTTTGGTCATCTATCATTTTTGGTCACCTACCTTTTCTATCGCATACCAGGGTCAAAGGTTGACCCTGTTGTAAGAAAGAAGGGATCAAGGGCGCACGCCCCCTAAAAATTTTCTAGGGGCATGCACCCCCACTTTTTGGTATGGCATGGAATGGGCACACGTCCCCCTAGGCATGTGCCTAATGTGGATAGGTTTTGACTTGGTCAAATTTCAGATTTCATCAGTCAGAGAGTTTGATAGAGATCAAACTCTAAGAGAGAAGGATGAATTCATCATGCATCAAACTTCCTTTCCTTCTCCCTACCTATTTTGTATGGCATTATATGGAATATTTGGAGTGGCAATTTTGATGTATGTTGGTGAAGGAAAAACCCTATTTTCATGCATAGGATCGTTCAGATCTATTTGGATCTGAAGAAATATTTTAAAATTTTTTTCTATGATCCTAATCAGATTTGAGATATCTCGATCTAATTCTAAAGATCTGATATTAAAATAAAAAAATTAAATCTAATTTAATTTCATACATTTATTTTGGATAATCAGATTATCCTATGATGATCCTGAGGTTCTGGAAGGAGTCACACACGCGCCTAACCTCTACCTATGTCCACTCAGATAGGATCTGGAGGTCTTCTTCTTTCAAATCACCTCTTCAAAATCAAATGGATTTGATCTTGAAGTTCTTGAAAACTTTTTTTGAAGAAGCAACGGTCTTATCTTTCAGTAGTGCTGTCTTCTTCCTGATCTGGGTGCCTTTCTTCCTTGGATGGTTCTTGAACCTGTGCCCAACTCTTTGGGCGTGGAGAGGGGATAGAGAGAATCAGAGGGAGGCATGGAAGAGAAGAGGAAAGCCTTGCAGCATGGTGAAAGAAAAATCACACAAACCCTAGGTGCAGATAGGGTTTAAATAGACCCTACTGCGCCATGCAGTGCCACATCATCCCAACCAGTTAGCGACATTCATTCAATCAGATCTAAATCTGATTGGTGGATGATGTCATGTGATCCAATTAGATGAGAGTTCCTTAAAAATCCACATAGGTGGCGCCAAGACTGGATAAAGCAAAATTGTTTGGCGCCTAGGTGTTTAAACCCACCAAGATGTTAGATGTGTTCCCTAGAAACTATATTGGCTAACACTTGTTAAATACTTTCTAGAGGTATTTTCATAATTTTGACTTAAAATTTAGTAAAAGGTTATTTGTTCTATCATATTGTGTATTAGAGTATCTATAATACATCCATTGAGTTAAAAGGCATGATAACATATATTCTCAAGAGTTGAGAATTTAATGCATGTATTATCATAATTAACTCATAAACTGCTCTCGATTGTAGGATCATCATGAGGATGATGATCGATTAGAAAGATTGATGTACAATCACTTTTTTAGGATAGATGAGTCTTGAGTCTACGGTGTGAAGACACTGAAGCGAGAGTATAGGTACTCATTAGAGAACGAGAACACTGAGCATGATTACCTGGAGCAGTCATAAGGGAGCTTACCTTCTCGTCGATGACTATCTTAATGCTGCGGCATGTGTCTAATTTTTTTACTAGAGGTGCATCGATAATTCATCTTGAGGGTGTTATAGTTTAACTACACCATAACTCAATCTCCTAGTCAATCAAAATCCTAAGGTAAATGTTCGCTATAGCATTTTCATTGTAAGAATTGAATCACACCAAAATGGGATCTATCAACCTCGGTAGAGGAGTAGTCCTATGATGAACATAAGATCGAGTCCTAAAACCCATGGCCATGGTAGTGTGAAATAATACAAAAGAGTTTCTATTAGTATTTCACATCGGACTCGAATCGAATGATTCATTCATATGATGGGTGTTGGGTTTCATGAGTTCACCTTAACCCTAATTCCGTCAGGACTTATGATAGAAGAATCCAATCATATAGGTAGCTACACCAAGAGGTTCGCTATTCAATTTTGGTGGATTGCCACTATATACTGCTAGATGTCACTGAAGGATTTTGGGATCAATTAGAATTATCTTGATGATCGATGATTCTTGTTGGATGAATCAAAAGGTGTTTCGATGATGTCGTTGATGGAGATCACGACATGTCCCATTACCATATAGAACTGAATCTAACTGGGTCACACAAACAAGGGTTAGGATCTAGATGTCATCAATTAAGCTAACCCAATTCGATTGATTTGGATTAGATCCAATTAGGTTCAAAAAAATCATGCTAGCACACGATTGAACCTAATATTCTCCTTCTGTCATCTTTCTGGTTCATCTCTGTTAGATATATGTGCCCTAGAAGCCAGAATTGGCTGACACTTGTAATACACTTCTAGGGGCAAAATTATAATTTTGACTATAATCAATAAAATGGATTATTTTCTATCACATCTGTGTATTTAGTGTTTGTGATACATCCTTTGAGTTAATGGTAATGATAATTCATATTTTCAAGAGTTGAAAATTTAAGACATGAGTAATCATTATTAAGTCATAAAATGCTACCGACCATAGGATCATCACGAGGATGGTGATTGATCTGGAAGGTTGGTGTACAATCGCTTCTCTTTAGTAGATGACTCTTGAGTCTATGGTGTGGAGACACCAGAGCGAGAGTATAGATGTCACATGAGAATTGATCAGATCTGAAATCAGAAAAATTAAAATTAAATAATTTGGATCTAAGATTAGAAAATATGCATGACTAGTTCTAAAATAGAATAGTTCTATAGAATAGTCTTGCATGTTTATAATTTAATTTGATTAAATCATATTTTAGATCTATTTATCTACTATTTTTTGATATTATAATTTTTATAATAATATCTAAAAAATAGTGAATAAAAATTATTTAATTTTAACATCATATGAGATATGATCGATGCATGTCTAGACTAGTTATAGAATAGTTCTACATAATCGTCTAGATTAGAAGTTTATTTTGATAAGATCAATTTAAATCTAATTTTTTAGATTATTATGAGATAATTTAGATCTGAAAACATGCATGATTCGATACATGAGATGTATGCAAAATATGCCATGATTAGATCTAATTTGTATATGAGATATATGATATAGATCTAAAACTATTTTGTAGTATTACATGTTCCTGATTAAGGTGCTCCTCTTGGCCGTCCGGTCATAAGAATGAAGAAGGGTTTAAAGGCCCTCTCCTCCCATTCGATGGGGTGTTCTTATGATGTGTAGGGGTGCTGCGCGTTCGTCCTTAATCAGAAACCCAAAACTTACTTTCTGCAAAACCCTAGATCCTGAAACCCTAGGATTTATTGTGCATATTTTGTTTATGAACCCTACTTAATTAAAAATTAAGATTATAAAATATTAATTAGGTCTAAAATTGAGAATTTTAGATCTAAGACATATTCATAATACTGGGTTCGGGCTTGGGTAGCTCAATTAGGTCTAAGCGGTTGATCAAATCGAATCAAGAGTTGGTTAGATGGGATCAACAATGCTTAAATTGACCAGCCTAATAGGATTAAGTCTGGGTCAAGATCGAGTCACGATCAAGCAAGACCTAATTAGGCTCAGAGGTTAGAGTCTGGATTGTAGGCTAACCCAATTGGTTCTGGCTCAATAATTTGGTGTCTAAGGTAAGTTTGGCACATACGACCGACTGATTTTTAATTGGAAGCTACTCGACCTGAATGCATTCTTGTACGAGTTAATGGCATATTCCTTCCACCGATCTCACTTACCTGGCCATATCTGTTGACACAGTTCTGATCTGAGGTGGTCAATAATCCGAGCTAACCCATGCCACTAGGTTAGTCATAATTGTTATGACTATGACAAGTCTAGTTTAATGAGACCTGAATCAATTCTCCCTAAGAAAAGATTAAGTCTGAGGTCTTCCACCATTGTAGATGTGCGGGCCCTTTCCCGGGGTTGATTGTTCTCGGACTGGATACAGTGGCTCAGTTGCACCGGAAAGATGCAACCATGTCTATTAGGCATTGGATGCTATGGGCTGGAGGATGAGTTGGGCTCAATATTTCTGGATACGGTGAGAGACTCAATTAGGAAATCCAGTCTATGCAAATGGTGGGTCTGACTTAACTAAGGAGTGGATCAATATTTCTGGATACGGTGAGATTCATGAATTAGAGACCAAGTTTGGGTGCACCATGATTAGAGAATCATTGAACAAGAGTTGTTCACTCATTGGCTAACCCATCACCAATAACTGTTAGGTGAGGTGATGAGTCAGTTGGTGAGACCGCACCACCCACTAGAAATCATTAATCATGGAGATTTTTGCATCTCTACAGAGGGAGTGTAGGGATCCGAGAAAATAGTGGGAGCTAATTTGTTTAAAAATAAAATCCCTAAATAAATTGGTCAAGTCATAATTACAGTATCTAACTAGAATCTTTGACTCTCTACAGAAAAATATCTGCGTCCAACCCATTGGCACGTATCCTGGACACACATAGACTGACCGGACCCAATTATAAAGATTGGCTCAGAAACTACAAAATATTTTGGGTTTCGAGAAGTTAACCCATGTATTGGACCAGGATCCTCCCACCTTACCAGCCCGTCCATCCGTTGAACAGAGAGCATCTCTGGAAAAATGGATAGACGAAGATAATAAGGCCAGATATTACATGTTGGGCTCGATGTCTGATGAGCTCCAGCGCCAACATGAAGATATCGGGACTGCTCGCCAAATGTTGGCTCACCTGCAAGAGATGTTTGGTGAACAGAGTCGCGCAGCCAAGTATCAAGTCACAAAATGACTTTTTAAGGCTAAGATGCATGATGGGCAGTCAGTCCAAGATCACTGTCTGATGATGATCAAGGACATGGAAGAGCTTGAGAAGCTCGGTGTGAAGTTAGACTTGGATCTGCAGAACGATATTATTCTGCAATCCTTGACTGATGCATATGGGCAATTCATCATGAATTACCACATGCATAAACTTCAAAATTTCTTGGCCGAATTAATGAATATGCTGGTTCACCGCTGAGCTTTCTATGAAAGGTTCTAAAGGCTCAGTTCTTGCTATGGAATGGACTTCTTCCAAAAGAAAATCTTATGGAAAGAAAAAGAAGTCTGCAAAAAAGCAGAAGGTGGAAGGAGGAAAGAAGAAGAAGGCAGAGCCGAAGAAGAAGGCCGCTGTCAAAGGAAAGTGTTTCCATTGCAACAGCGACGGCCATTGGAAGCGGAACTGCCCTACTTACCTGGCCACCCTGAAGAACAAGAAGGAAGGTCCTTCTGGAGGTATGCTCGTTATTGAGTCTAACCTTACGGATTTCTTCTGCATCCAGTTGGGTGCTTGACTCTGGTTCTAGTGCTCATCTGTGCACTTCTATGCAGGGTCTTGAGGATAGCAGGAGGCTGAGGGATGGAGACATGATCCTACGCATCGGTAATGGAGCAAGAGTTGCTGCAGTAGCCGTGGAACATACCCTCTTCGATTACCATCTGGTTTAGACTTAGTTTTGAAAGACTGTTATTATGTGCCTACAGCTAGCAGGAATTTGATTTCTGTTTCATGCTTAGCACAAGAAGGCTATGTGATTACCTTCTTTAAGGACCATTGTAACATTCTTTATGAAAGAAATAAAATTACAAATGGATTTCTTTATTAACGATCTTTATCAGCTACATATTGATGTATCTGTTCTAACTATCGAGCAAAACGTGAATGCCAAATGACCTAGGGATAGTCCAAACGATAGATATCTATGGCACCTGAGATTAGGTCATATAGCAGAAGATAGGATCAACAAATTGGAGAAAAATGGGCTATTGAGTCCATTGACTTTCGAGTCATATCCAACTTGTGAATCTTGTCTTCAAGGCAAAATGACTAAACTCCCTTTTGTTAGGACATGGGGAAAAGGGCCATAGATCTCCTTGCCCTAGTACATACTGATGTGTGCGGCCCATTTGATGTGCCGACTAGAGGCAATTTTGTCTACTTCATTACCTTTACGATGATCTGTCTAGGTATGGATATGTGTATCTTATGAGACACAAGTCTGAAGCTTTTGAAAAGTTCAAAGAATTCAGACATGAAGTAGAAAAATAAACTGAAAAACCCATTAAGGTTCTTCGATCAGATCGAGGAGGTGAATACCTTAGCAAAAATTCCTAGACTATCTCAAGAAAAATGGCATAGTCTCTCAATGGACTCCACCAGGAACACCTCAACTCAACGGGATTTCAGAACGGAGAAATCGGACTCTATTGGATATGGTTCGATCCATGATGAGCTTCACAGACCTCCCTGATTTTCTTTGGGGACACTCATTGTTAACTTCAATTTATCTACTGAATAGGGTTCCCTCTAAAATCGTTCCTACCACACCGTATGAGATATGGCACGGTAAGAAACCAAGTCTGAGTCATCTCAAAATTTGGGGATTGTCCGGCTCATGTCAAAAGACAACAAGCGGACAAGTTAGAGTTTAGGTCCTTCAGAGCTCGATTCATAGGATATCCTAAAGAGTCATTAGGATACTATTTCTACATTCCAGAAGACCACAATGTGATTGTGAGTCGACATGCCATCTTTCTTGAAAAATAGTTTATTCAAGATAGCGGCATTGGAAAGTAGATTAAGCTTGATGAGAAAGTCTCACAAGTACAACGAGCTAAGGACCAATTGAAACCAAATCAAGTTGAGCCAATAAGAACACTACCTCCTCCACCTCGTAGATCGGAAAGAGTTTTCGATCTCCCTGAAAGATACTTAGGTATTATTTTAGAGAAAGTAGAGAAAATGTTCCTCATAGGTAATGGTGCTCATGGTGATGATCCCAAAACCTAAAATGAGGCGATATCAGATATCGACTCTGAGAAATGGCTAGAGGCAATGCAGTCAGAAATTGACTGATGCACTCAAACCAAGTCTGGACCTTGGTAGATCCACCAGAAGGTATAGTACCTATTGGGTGTAAATGGATCTTCAAGAGAAAGATTGGTGCAGATGGGAATGTGGAGACATTCAAGGCTAGACTAGTGGCAAAAGGTTATAGTCAATGCGAAGGCATTGACTATCAGGATACCTTTTCCCCAGTGGCTATGCTAAAATCCATCCGCACATTGCTTGCCATTGCAGCCTATTTCGATTATGAAATATGGCAAATGGACGTGAAAACGACATTCTTAAATGGATATTTTGAGGAAGATATCTATATGGAACAGTCGCTAGGTTTCACATCCAGTGATACTGATCACAAGGTTTGCAAGCTGCAAAGGTCCATATATGGACTTAAGCAAGCATCTCAGAGCTGGAACACTCATTTCAATGATGTGATCAAAATGTTTGGTTTCATCAAAAATGAAGAGGAAATCGTGTGTCTTCAAAAATGGTCAGTGGGAGCGCTGTTGTCTTCCTCGTATTGTACGTGGATGACATCCTTCTTATTGGGAATGATATTCCCATGTTGACGATAGTCAAAATATGGTTGTCCAAGGAATTCTCCATGAAAGACCTAGGTGAAGCATCCTTTATTCTAGGAATTAAGGTCTATAGGGATAGACCGAATAGGATGCTAGGACTTTCACAGAAGATGTACATAGAGAAAGTACTAAAGAGGTTTAGTATGGAAAACTCTAAAAGGGATTAATACCTATTCAGACATGGTATTCATCTTTCCAAGAAGATGTGCCCTAGCACACCTGAGGAAATAGAACGCATGAGCAAGATCCCTTATGCTTCTGCAATAGGGAGCCTCATGTATGCCATGCTATGTACACGACCTGATATAGCCCATGCTGTGAGTGTCACAAGCAGATATCAGTCAAATCCAGGTGAAGAACACTGGACTTCTGTGAAATGTATCCTTAAGTACTTAAGAAGAACTAAGGATATGATGTTGGTCTTTGGTAACGGAGAACTCCAAGTCCAGGGATACACAGACTCAAATTTCATGTTCGATGTAGATGATCGAAAGTCAACATCTGAAAGTTTGTTTGTGTGCAATGGTGGTGTTGTCAGCTGTAAGAGTTCCAAGCAAACCATAATAGTAGATTCCACCATGGAAGCAGAATATATCGCTGCATCAAAGGCTGCGAAGGAAGCATTCTGGTACAAGAAGTTTGCTGCAGAAATTGGAGTAATGCCATCAGATGCCATTCCTCTATACTGCGACAACAATGGCACAATAGCCCTTGCTAAGGAGCCGAGGTCTCACCAAAAATCCAAGCATATTGAGCGGTGATACCACCTCATCCATGATTATCTCGAGAAGGGTTACGTCGAGGTCAAGAGAGTCAATTCCACAGACAATGCGGTAGACCTACTTACAAAGCCGTTGGGACAACAAAAGATCCAAGCCCACCTTGAGAAGATGGGACTTAGACTTGTAGCCAATTGGCTTTAGGACAAGTGGAAGATTGTTAGATATATGTGCCCTAGAAGCCAGAATTGGCTGACACTTTAATACACTTCTAAGAGCAAAATTGTAATTTTGACTATAATCAATAAAATGGGTTATTTTCTATCACATATGTGATTTAGTGTCTGTGATACATCCTTTAAGTTAATGGTAATGATAATTCATATTTTCAAGAGTTGAAAATTTAAGACATGAATAATCATTATTAACTCATAAAATGCTTCCGACCGTAGGATCATCATGAGGATGGTGATTGATCTAGAAGGTTGGTGTACAATCGCTTCTCTTTAATAGATCAGTCTTGAGTCTATGATGTGGAGACATCAGAGTGAGAGTATAGGTACTCGTTAGAGAATGAGAGTACTAAGCATGACCACCTCGAGTAGTCATTAGGAAGTCTACCTTCTCATCAATGACTAACTCGATGCTGCAGTGGTGTGTCTGATTCTTTAACCTGAGGTGCATCAATAGTTCATCTTGAGGGTGTTATAGTTTGACTACACCATAACTCGGTCTTCTAGTCATTCAGAATCCTGAGGTGTATGTCGGCTATAGCATGTTCATTGTAGGAACTGATTACATCAAGATAGAATCTATCTACCTCGGTGGTAGAGGAGCAGCCCTATGATGATCATGAGAATCAAGTCTAGAAGCCCATGGCCAAGGCAGAGTGAAATAATAGAAAGAGTTTCCATTTAGGTTTTCTCATCGAATTTGAATCGATTGATTACATCATATGATAGAAACTAGGGTTTGACGAGTTCACCTTAACCCTAATCTGATCGAGGCTCAAGATAAAAGAACTTAATCACACAGGTAGCTACACCAAGAGGTTCGCATTTAGCTCTGATGGGTTGCCACCATATACTGCTAGGTGTCACTGGTGGATTTTGAGAGCAATTAGAATGATTTAGATGATCGATCAATCTAGCTATTCGAATTAGAAGAGTTTTAATCCATCGAAAGTAGTTTCGATGATGTCGATCATAGAGATCATGACAAATCTCATTACCAAACAGAACTGAACCTAACTAGATCACACAAACAGGGATTTGAGTCTGGTGATCATCAATTGAACTGATCCAGTTCAATTGATCTGAGTGAGATTTAATTAGGTTCAAGAAAATCGTGCTAGCACTTGATTGAATCTAATGTTCTTCTTTTACTATCATAAATAGTTATCTTGACTGAGCCAAAGGAGTTTATGCTCGATTAGAGGTCTTCACTTGGTCTGACTGGAGTCTGTCCAGGTCAGAAAATGGTTGCCTTATTTCGTAAGACAATACCTGCCATTTTGATCACCTGCCATTTCTCATCCTTTGACTTTGGTCAAAAGTTGACCTTTGATTGGTCAAATGTTGACCATTGATACTTTGACTTCTATCCATATGTCATGCACCTATTGGAGAGCTGGTGGGGGCTTGTCCCTTGCCAAAATCTGGCAAGGAGGAGGGCACACACCAACGCGCCCAAGAGTCCCTGTTGGACAGGGACTCCATCTCCTTATTGGATTCTGATTAGACTCCTCCTAAGAACCAACTTTGACTGGTCTTAGGTGCCATCTAAGGATGAATCCAAGGGACTCTATTTTCATTAATCCGATTTAGATCTAATTTCACAAAGGGTTGTGATTGGTTGGGATGAAGAGAAGTTGGATCATGCATAGTCTATAAATAAGTCCCTGCCCCCAACTCAAAAATAATAATGAGAGAATAATTCTCTATGCCCCAAGGCTGCCTCTCTCTTTCTCCTCCATGCCAAATTCATCTTCTCCCTCTCCTCTCCATGCCCAAAGAAGTTTGGGATCTCAGTTGGTGCAATCTAGGCGAGAGAAAGGCGACAGAAAGCTAGAAGACTGCACTGCTGCAAAGGACAACTGCTAATCTTTGAAAGCTATTTTTAAAGATTCTCTAAATTAGATTCAGATCTAATTTTTGGAGACATGATAGGAAAGAAGAGGATATCCAAATCTAGCCCGAGTGGATACCGATAGAGGCCAGGCACCTGCATGGCTAGATCCAGAACCTTCCGCTGCTTACAAGATCATCAATGGGTAATAGGATTATCTACATCAAGGTAAATTAAATCTAATTTAATTTATCTATATTTTATTTTAATTATTAGAATAATAAAAATTAGATCTAAAATATCTCAGATCTGATTTAGATCAAAGAGAAAAGTTTTGAAATATATCTATTGATCTGATAAGATCTGAACGCACCTAGTCTAAAAAATTAGGATTTCCCTTCAATCTCGACTGAGCCAAATTAGTTTTGACTTATCTGAGGGCCTTGTATGGCTCTATCCTAGTCTAAGTGGAACTTGTCTAGGTCAAAAAAGTCTCATCCTAACCTGATCTAGGCTTGTCCTGATCCATCAGATGGAAAAAGGACAAGACTTGCTAATTTCTGGAACTATTTAGACAAGGCTTATCTAAAAACTTTGTAGGGATTTGTTTTGATCTGACTGGACCTTGTCCTGGCTTGATCAAGACTTGTCCTAAATTTCATAAGATGGGAACAAGATAAGAATTGTCTTTACCAGATTAAGGCTGTCCTAAAATCTTGAGATGAAATTTGGACAGGCCTCTCCTAAAAATTTTAGATGGATTTTTCTTGATCTGACTAGACTGAGTCCTGGTCAGATAAGGCTTATTCTAACTTGATTAAGACTTGATATAAATCCATTAGATAGTACTTGAAAAGATTTTGTCTTATATCCCATAAGATGGGAAAGGACAAGGGTCAAATGTTGACCCAGATGTAGGAAAGAAATGGAGAGGGGTGTGCACCCCCTGGAGACTATCTAAGGGCGCACGCCCCCTTGGGATTTATGTGAGGAATAAGGGGAGCACTCTCCTTTGGCCATGCACCCCATATAGATTGGGTGGAGGTGTTCCATTCAAATGGGATTTGAATGGGTCAAACATACTTGATGAGATCAAACTCTAAGGGAGATAAGTTGCTTGTGCCAATCAAAGTTTATCTGCCCATCTCCATGCCATTTTCTATGATTTTTGTGAGATAAAATCAGAAGAATTAGAGCGTGGGGCTTGGAGATCAATTAAGGAGTCCTTCCGCTTGTTAAACTTTGACCTGTTTAAAGTTATATGTGAAGTGACTCTTGACTAGGTCTATAAATAGGGTCTTGCACAAGCTGTTGTGCATAGCGATTTCTCTTTGGTGAAGCCCTGCCAAAATATTCATCTCCACACTCTCCTCATTTGATCCTCTCCCTCTTCTCCATGCCTAAGTGTCGGGCAAAACCTTCAAGCAAAGATCAAGTTCCATCAGCACAAAGATCAGTGAGAGACGACAATGTTTGTGAGACGAATGCGCAGCCCTCAAAGTTTATTTTGAAGGCTCTATGGGAAGATATCATATCTGATCTTTGGAGAGCATATATAGAAGAAGGAGATTTTTAGATCTGACCCAAGTGGATACCGATAGAGTTCGGGCACGTGTGCGGCTCAATCAGAACCTCGGATTAGTCGTTAGATCATCAGAATGGATAAACGGTTTATCCGATCAGGTGAAAACTATTATTACTATTTTTATTTTTTTTTTACTTTTAGTTTAAGATCAGATCATAGAAAATTTGTAAAATTATTCTGCTGCAAACCTAATCCAATCAGATGCATCCTACAGTAAGAAAACCTGATTTTTTTTCCTTCAACTGGTATCAAAGCCAGGTTGCTGCTTCTAGATTTATTTTTATATTGATCTAAAATTATTTTTTATGATTTGATTTTTTGATTTCAGATGTTATATAGGATGTAATCAGATCTAAAATAAAAAATCGCATGTTTTAAATATATATGTTTGACATAAATAATGCATGTTCTAGTTCAGATATGTTGTTCCATATCATGATAGTTTTTAAATATGTTTTAGATTAGATTTGATTTAATTATTTAAATTTTAGATGTTACAATAGATGTAATCAGATCTGAAACATAAGATCTATTTTAAAATTTTGATATATATGATATTGGTAGCATATGTCTACACTAGATCCCTAGTTTAATCTCATAGTCTAAATCAAAAATTTTATGAAATGTTCATTTAGTTTTTGAAGATTATGTGATTAGATTAGTTAAATTTTAGATATTATATGTGATATAATTAGATCTAAAAGCATGAGATGCATTTAAAAATTTCATATGTATGACATATGCAATGCATGTCTAGACTAGCTCCATAGATCTATGCCATAAGTATTCTAGATTAAAATTTTTTTTATGATAAGATCATTTAAAATTTTATTTTCAAATATTACATAAGATGTAGTCAGATTTGAAATATAAATTTAAATATCAAATTTAATACATGAGATGTATGCAAAATATGTATAGATTAGATCTTAAATCATGTAATAGTTATATGCTTTAGATCTAATGGTTTTTGTAGTATAGTTCATATTTTTGATTAAGACATTTTCCTTGGCCATCTAGTCATAAGACTAAGAAGGGTTTAAAGGCCCTCTCTTTTCATTCGATGGGATGCTTTTATGGCATGTAGGGGTGCTGCGAGTTTGCCCTTAATCAGAAATCGAAAACTTACTTTTCTGCAAAATCCTCGATCTTGAAATCCTAGGATTTTTATGCATGTTTTGTTATTGAACCATTGGACTTAATTAAGAATTAAGTTAATAAAATTAATTAGATCTAAAATTATGAATTTTTAGATCTAAGACACATTCATAAATCATGGGTTCGGGTGTGGGTAGCTCAATTAGGTCCAGCGGTTGATCAAACCGAATCAAGAGTTGGTTAGGTGGGATCAAGAGTGCTTAGATTTGATCAGCCTAATAGGATTAAGTCTGGGTCAAGGTCGACTAACAATCACATGTGGTTGATCAAGTTAAGACCTAATTTGGCTTTGCAGTTCAAGCCTAGATTGTAAGCTAACACGATCAATTTTGCTTAAACAAGTTGGTGTCTAAAGTAAGTATGGCAAATATGACTAGTGATCTTTAATTGGAAGCTACTCAATCTGAATACATTCATGGCGAGTTAATGGCATATTCCTCCCACTGATCTCACTTACCTGGTTGATTAAGTCGACCCAGTTCTAGTTTGAGGTGGCTAATGATTCAAGCTAACCCATGCCACTAGGTTAGTCATAAATGTTATAACTATTTAAGTCTAAGAGACCAAATCAAATCTTCCAAAGAAAATATTTAGTCCTAGATTTCCACTAATGTAGATGTGCGGACCCTTCCTGGGGTTGATTGTTCTTGGTTGGATATAGTAGTTCAGTTACACTGTAAAGATGCAACCACGTCTATTAGACATTGGATGCTATGGGTTCGAGGATGGGTTGTGCTCAATACTCTAGATACGGTGAGGGACCCAATCAAGAATCCAATTTGTGCAAATGGTGGGTTTGACTTAACTAAGAAGTGGAGCAATATTCCGGGCATGGTGAGCTTCATGGATTAAAGACTAGGTTTGGGTGCACTATGTTTAGAGAAATATTGGACAAGAGTTGTCCACTCATGGGTTGATCCATCATCAATAGCTGTTAGGTGAGATGGTGAGCTAGTCGGTGGGACCGCACCATCCACTAGAAATCAATGATCGTAGAGATTTTTGCATCTGTACTAAGAAAGTGTAGGGATCCAAAAAAATAGTAGGACCCTAATTTGTTTAAAAATAGAGCCCCTAAATAAATTGGTTCAGTCAAATTACATGTCTAACTAGAAACTTTGACTCTCTATAGGAAAAAAATTTACATCAAAATTTCTAGCCCGAATCCTAGATACCCACAAGTTGACTAGACCAATTTATAAGGATTGATTAAAGAACTTCAAAATTATTTTGGGTTTGAAAATGTTGATCTATGTATTAGACTAGGACCTCCCCTTTACCAGCCCATCCGACTGCTGATCAGAGAATGTCTCATGAAAAGTGGTCTGATGATCATAACAAAGTAAGGTGCCACATGTTGGGCTCAATGTCAGATGAATTGCAGTACCAACATGAAGTCATCAGGACTACTCACCAAACGTTGGTGCACCTGCAAGAGTTGTTTGGTGAATAGAATTGCGTAGTGCGTTATCAAGTCTCGAAGAGACCTTTTAAGGTGCAAATGCGTGATGGGCAGTTGGTCCAAGGTTACTACATGGCAAATGATCAAGGACCTAAAGAGCTTGAGAAGCTCAGAGTCTTGATGGATAAGGAACTATAGATTGATGTAATCCTATAGTTCTTAATTGATTCATATGGGTAGTTCATTATAATCTTCCATATGAATAAGCTCCAATGCACCTTGGTCAAGTTAATAAATATACTAGTTACTACTGAGCAAACTTTGAAGGATTCAAAGGGCTCAGTTCTGGCTATGGAGTAGACTTCTTCCAAGAGAAAGTCTTTTGAAAAGAAGAAAAAGTATGCGAAGAAATAGAAAATAGAAGGGAAAAAGAAGGGCGAGCCGAAGAAGAAGAACACAGACAAAAAAAAGTATTTCCACTATAACTCCAATAGCCATTGGAAGTGAGACTGTCCTACATACCTAGCCAGCCTGAAGAACAAGCACGAAGAAGGACCTTCTGAAGGAATGCTCGTCATTGAGTCTATCGAGCAAAATATGAAAGCCATAGGATCAAAATGATCTATAGATAGTGTTAATGAAAGGTACCTATGGCACCTTAGGCTAGGTCATATAGTTGAAGATAGGATTAACAAATTGATGAAATCTAGACTAATGGGTCTTTTAACTTTCGAGTCTTATCCGATTTGTGAATCATGCCTTCAAGGTAAAATGACCAAGCTTCCTTTTGTGGGACATGAAAAGAGCCATAAACCTACTTACCCTGGTACATATAGATATATGCTGCCCATTCGATGTGTTGACCAGTGGCAATTATGTCTATTTTATTATCTTTACCAATAATCCATCTTAGTATGGATATGTGTACATGATACGATACAAGTTTGAAGCCATTAAAAAGTTTAAGAAGTTCAGACATAAAGTAGAAAAGTAAACCAAAAAGCCCATTAAGATTTTTCGATCAGACCAAGGAGGTGAATGCCTTAGTTAGGAATTTCTGGACTATCTCAAGCACAATGGTATAGTCTCATAATGGACTCCGTTTGGAATGCCTCACTTAATGAATGTTTAGAACTAAGAAAATGGATCCTATTAGATATGGTTCGATCCATGATGAGCTACATGGATCTTCCATAGTTTCTTTAGGGACATAGTTTAATGGCAGCTATCAAATTACTAAATAGGATTCCATCTAAAATCGTTCCTGCCACTGCATATGAGATATGGCATTGTAAGAAGCCAAGTTTGAGTTATCTCAGAATTGGGGTTGTCCGATGGCGGACAAGTTAGAGTCTAGATCCCTTAGAGCTCGATTTGTTGGATATCCTAAAGAGTTATTAGGATATTATTTCTATCTTATGAAAAACCACAATGTGATTGTGGGTTGACACACCATTTTTGAAAATAGTTTATTCAAGATGGTGGCATCAAAGATAGATTAGGCTCAAGGAGAAAATCTCCAAAGACCAATGAGCCAAGGAACCTCAGGAACCCAGTTAGTCTAAGCCGATCCATAATTCACTACCTCCCCCATCTCGTAGGTCAAACAGGATTTTCTATCCTCTTGAAGGTACTTAGGTACTATTTTAGAGGATGTAAAAATATTCCTCATAGAAAATGGGTTCATGGTGATGATCCTAGAACCTATGATGAGGCAATATTAGATATCGACTCCAAGAATTGGTAAGAGGCAATGAAGTCAAAGATTGACTTAATACACTCAAACTAAATCTGGATCTTGATAGATCCACCTAAAGGTATAGTACCTATTGGATATAAATGAATTTTCAGGAGAAAGATATGTGCAGATGAGAATGTAGAGACATTCAAGGCTAGGCTAGTAGTGAAAGGGTATCAAGATACCTTCTCATCAGTGGCCATCCATTTGGACATTGCTTGCCATTGCAATATATTTCAATCATGAAATATGATAGATGGACATAAAAATGGAGTTCATAAATGAATATCTTGAGAAAGATATCTATATGGAACAACCGCTTGATTTCACATCCAGTGATGGTGATCACAAAGATTTGTAAGCTGCAAAGGTCCATCTATGGACTAAAGCAAGCATCTTGGAGTTGGATTGCTTGATGTAATTAAATCATTTGGTTTAATCAAGAATGAGGAGAAATCAAGTGTGTTCAAGAAGGTCAGTGGGAGCATTGTTGTCTTCCTCATATTGTATATAGATGACATCCTCCTGATTAGGAATGATATTCCCATGCTAACATAGATCAAAGTATGGTTATCTAAGGAATTTTCTCTGAAAGACCTAGGTAAGGCATCCTTCGTTTTAGGTCTATAGAGATAGACTGAAGAGGATGCTGGGTTTCTCACATAGAGGAGGTGCTGAAGAGGTTCAACATGCTGAACTCTAAATCCAGGGGTATACAGACTTAAGACTTTATGTCTGATAAACATGATCGAAAGTCGACATCTAAAAGTTTGTTCCTATGGATTGGTGGTACTATAAGTTGGAAGAGTTCCAAGAAGATGATTCCATCTAATCCGTGATTACCTCGAAAAAGATACGTTGAGGTCAAGAGAGTCAACACCACAGAAAATGCAACTGACCCACTGACAAAGTCTTTAGGCCAGTAGAAGATCCAAGCCCATCTTGAGAAGATGGGACTTCGATTCGTAGCCAATTGGCTTTAGATCAAGTAGAAGTTTCTTAGACGTGTGCCCTAGAAGCCAGATTGGCTAACACTTGTTAAGTACTTTCTATGGATATTTTCATAATTTTGACTTAAAATTAATTAAAGGATTATTTCTTCTATCACATTGTGTATTAAAGTGTCTATGATACATCCATTGAGTTAAAAGGCATGATAACATATATTCTTAAGAGTTGAGAATTTAAGGCATGTATTATCATAATTAACTCATAAACTGCTTTCGATCATAAGATCATCATGAGGATGGTGATCGATCCAAAAGATTGGTGTATGATTACTTTCTTAGCATAGATGAGTTTTGAGTCTTCGGTGTAGAGACATCGGAGTAAGAGTATAGGTACTCGTTAGAGAATGAGGGCACTAAGCATGACCACCTCGAGCAGTCATAAAGGAGTCTACCTTCTCATCGATGACTAGCTCGATGCTGCAGCATGTGTCTAGTTCTTTGACCTGAGGTGCATCGGCAGTTTACCTTAAGGGTGTTATAGTTTTACTACATCATAACTCGATCTCCTAGCCATTCGAAATTCTAAGGTGTATGTTGGCTATAGCATGTTCATTGTACGAATTAGATTATACCAAGATGAGATCTATCAACCTCGATAGAGAAGTAGTAGTCCTATGATGAACATAAGATCGAGTCCTAAAACCCATGGCTATGGTAGTGTGAAATAATAGAAAGGAGTTTGTATTGGTATTTCACATCGAACTCGAATCGAATGATTCATTCATATGATGGGTGTTGGGTTTGATGAGTTCACCTTAACCCTAATCTTGTCAGGACTCATGATAAAAGAACCCAATCATGTAGGTAGCTGCACCGAGAGGTTCTCTATTCGATTATGATGGGTTGCGACCATATACTGCTAGGTGTCACTGATGGTTTTTGGGATCAATTAGAATTGTCTTGTTGATCGACAATTCTAATTAGATGAATTGAAAGAGTTCTGATCCATCGAAAGGTGTTTTGATGATGTCATTGATGGAGATCACAACATATCCCATTTCTATACAAAACTAAATCTAACTGGGTCATACAAATAAGGGTTAGGGTTTGGATGTCATCAATTGAGCTAACCCAGTTTGATTCATTTGGATTAGATCCCATTACATTCAAGAAAATCATGCTAGCACATAATTGAACCTAATATTCTCCTTCTGTCATCTTTTTGGTTCATCTCGACTGAGCCAAATTGGATTTGGCTTATTCGAGAGCCTTGCATGGCTCTATCCTAGTCTGGCTGAAACTTGTCTAGATCAGAAAAGTCTTGTCCTAATCTAATCTAGGCTTGTCCTGATCCATCGGATGGAAATAGAATAAGATCTGCTAATTTCTGAAACTCTTTGGATAAGGCTTATCCGAGAACTTTATAAAGATTTGTCTTGATCTGATTGGAACTTGTCCTGACCTGATCAAGACTTGTCCTAAATCCCATAATATGGAAACAAGACAAGGATTGTCTTTGCCAGATTAAGGCTTGTCCTAAAATCATGAGATGAAATTTGGACAAGTCTCTCCCAAAAATTCTAGATGGATTTTTCTTGATCTAACTGGATCGAGTCCTGGTCTGATCAAGGCTTATTCTAACTTGATTAAGACTTAACATAAATCCATTGGATGGAACTTAGAAAGGTTTTGTCTTAAATCCTATAAGGTGGGAAAGGACAAGCGTCAAATGTTGACCTAGATGCAGGAAAGAAAGGGAGAGGCGCATGCACCCCCTGGAGACTATCTAAGGGTGCATGCCCCCTTGGGATTTATGTGAGGAATAAGGGGTGCACTCCCCCTTTGGTTGTGCACCCCATATGGATAGGGTGGAGCTGTCCCATTCAAATGGGATTTGAATGGGTCAAACATACTTGATGAGATCAAACTCAAAGGGAGATAAGCAGCTTGCGCCAATCAAAATTTATCTTTCCATCTCCATGCCATTTTCTCTATTTCTTGTGCAACAAAATTAGAAGAATTAGAGGATGGGATGTGGAGATCAATTAGGGAGTCCTTCTACATGTTAAACTTTGACCTGTTCAAAGTTATATATGAAGGGACTCTTGACTAGGTCTATAAATAGGGCCCTGCGCAAGCTGTTGTGCGTAGCGATTTTTCTATGATGAAGCCTTGCCAAAATATTCATCTCCACACCTCCCTTATTTGATCCTCTTCCTCTTCTCCATGCCTATGAGTTGGGAAAAACCTACGAGCAAAGATCAAGTTCCATTGGCACGAAGATCAATGAGAGACGATAGTGTTTGTGAGACAAACACGTAGCCCTCAAAGTTTGTTTTGAAGGCTTTATGGAAAGACATCAAATCTGATCTTTGGAGATCAGATCTAGGAGGAGATTTTCAAATTTGATCCGAGTGGATACTGGAAGAGGTTGGGGCGTGTGCGGCATAATCAAAATCTCAGATCAGTCGTCAGATCATCACAATGGATAAACGATTTACCCAATCAGGTGATAACTATTATCACTATTTTTCTTTTTTTTACTTTTAATTTTAGATTAATCTAATCAGATATGAGAACTTTCAAATCTAATCATATCATAGAAAATTTTTAAAATTATTCTGCTGCAAACCTGATCCGATCAGATGCATCCAGTGGTAGGAAAATCTAATTATTTTTTCTTCATAAGAAACCTTGGAGTCCCATCTATATGGGACTCCATCTCTTATACATATGGGGTGCATTCCTAGGGTGGCATGTGCCCTCTCTCTTGCCTCTTTTAGCAGGAGGACAAGAGCTCCAGGTACTCTCCTATAGGCTCATGACACATGGCCCTATGTCTAAGTGTCCAGGGTTAACTGTTGAACTATGTCCATAAATAGGAATTAGCAGGTGATAGAAATTAGCAGGTGTTGTCTTAAATCCATCTAATGAATTAAGACAATCTTTTTCTAATCTAGACAAGCTCCAGTCAGACTAAGATAAGGTTTTGAGTGAGCCTAAATAAATGGTTCAGCCGAGATGAACCAAAATGATTACAAAAAGGAGAATTTTAGGCTCAATCATGTGCTAGCATGATTTTATTGAACCTAATTGGATCTAATCCAAATCAATTGAACTAGGTTAGTCTAATTGATGACATCCAGACCTAAACTTTTGTTTGTATTTCTTAGTTAGGTTTAGTTTCGTATGATAATGAGAGATGTCGCGATCTCTATCATCGACATTATCAAAACATCTTTCGATGGACCAAAATTTTTTTATTCGTACAATTAGAATGAACGATCATCTAAATCATTCTAATTTCTCACAAAATCCATCAGTGATACTTAGTAGTATATGGTGGCAACCCATCAAAACTGAAAGCGAACCTCTCGGTGTAATTACCTATGTGATTGGGTTCTTCTATCTTGAGCCCTGATAGGATTAGGGTTCAGGTGAACTCATCAAAACCATTATCCATCATATGAATTAATTATTCGATTCGAGTCCAATGTGAAACCCTAATAAAAGCTCTTTCTATCATCTTCACTCTACCATGGCCATGGGCTTAAGGACTCAATCTCATGATTATCATAGGGCTACTCCTCATCTACTAAGGTAGATAGATCCTCTATTAGTGCAATCCAATTCCTACAATGAACATGCTATAGTCAACATACACCTTAGGATTCTGAATGGCTAGAAGAACGAGTTATAGCATAGTCAAACTATAACACCCTCAAGATGAACTGCTGATATACCTCAGGTCAAAGAACCAGACACACTACTACAGCATCAAGTCAGTCATCGATGAGAAGGTAGACTTCCTTATGACTGCTTGAGATGGTCATGCTCAGTGCCCTCGTTCTCTAACGAGTACCTGTACTCTCGCTTTAGTGTCTCCACACCATAAACTCAAGACACATCTATCCTAAGAAAATGATCGTACACTAGCCTTCTGGATCAATCACCATCCTCATGATGATCCTATGATCGGAAGCTATTTATGAGTTAATTATGAAAATTCATGTCTCAAATTTTTAACTCTTGAAAATATGAATTATCATTACCATTAACTCAAAGGATGTATCACAGATGCTTTAAATACATACTATGATTTAAAATAATTCTTTTACTAATTTATAGTCAAAATTATAAAATTATCCTTAGAACTGTATTACAAGTGTTTAGCCAATTTGGCTTCTAGGACACACATCTAACAAACTTTCACTTGACCTAAAGCCAATTGGCTACAAATCTAAATCCCATTTTCTCAAGGTGGGCTTCGATCTTTTACTGGCTCAATGGCTTTGTCAATGGGTTAGCCGCATTATCTGTAGTGTTGACTCTCTTAATCTCGATGTATCCCTTCTCGAGGTAATCGCGGATGAAGTGGTGTCGCCGCTCGATGTACTTAGATTTTTGGTAAGACCTCAGCTCCTTAGCTAGGGCTATAGCGCTATTATTATCGCAATACAGAGGGATGGCATCTGATAGCATTACTCCAAGCCTACGGCAAACTTCTTATACCAGAATGCCGCCTTTGCAGCCTCTGACGCAACGATATACTCTACTTCCATAGTGGAGTCTGCAATCACTGTCTGCTTGGAATTCTTCTAACTAACAGCTCCATCATTACAAATAAATAGACTTCTAGATGTCGACTTTCGATCATCTTTATCGAACATAAAATCTGAGTCTATATATCTTTGGACCTAGAGTTCTCGATTATCAAAGATTAAAAACATATCCTTAGTCTTTCTCAAGTACTTAAGGATATATTTCATTGAAGTCTAGTGCTCTTCATCTGGATTTGACTGATACCTGCTCGTGACACTCATAGCATGGGCAATATCAGGTTGTGTACATAATATGGCATACATGAGGTTTCCTATTGCTGAAGCATAAGGGATCTTGCTCATGCATTCTATCTCCTTAAGTGTACTAGGGCAC
The DNA here is from genome assembly GCA_006176705.1 of Cocos nucifera. Taxonomy (NCBI): domain Eukaryota; kingdom Viridiplantae; phylum Streptophyta; class Magnoliopsida; order Arecales; family Arecaceae; genus Cocos; species Cocos nucifera. Next base: position 51,738 of record QRFJ01002864.1, on the reverse strand, counting down.
ACTTCTTGGAGAGATGAATGCCATGTCTGAAGGAAACTAAACTTCTCTTGGAGTTTTCCATGCTAAACCTATTCAGCACCTCCTCTATGTACATTTTCTGAGAGAGACCTAGCATCCTATTCAGTTTATCCCTATAGACCTTAATTCCCAGAATAAAGGATGCCTCTCCTAGATCTTTTATAGAGAACTCCTTAAACAATCACATTTTGACTATAGTTAACATGAAAATATCATTTCCAATTAAGAGGACGTCATCCATATATAGGATGAGAAAGATAATAGTTCTCCCACTAACCTTTTTGAAAACATAGGGCACTTTCTCATGAAGGAAAATCCTAATTTTCTAAGGTCAGGTTCATTCAGATCTGATTGGATCAAGAGCTATATTTAAAAAATCACCTCTTAGATCCTAATTAGATCTGACACTTTTCAGATCTGATTTATAATCCGATAATTAAGAAAATAAAATTAAATTAATTTTAAATTAATTTTATCTTGATTCTAGGTAATCTGATTACCCGTTGATGATCCTGTCGAAGCCCTAAGGTTCTGGATCTAGCCACGCAAGCGTCTGGCCTCTACCGGTATCCACTCAAGCTGGATCTAGAGATCTTCTCCTTCTCTTTCTTTTCTCCAAAAATTAGATTTGAATTTGATTTGGAGGATCTTCAAAACTTCTTCTGAAGATCATCCATCATCTCTGTAATAGTATTGCTTTCTTCCTTTTTCGTCAGCCTTTTCTTGTCTGATTTGCACTAATCTAAAGGCCCAACTTCCTTGGGCCTGGAGAGGAGAGAGAGGGCCAGATGGTGGCATGGAGAAGGGAGAGGGCCAGCCTTGGGGCATGGCTAAGAGGAGGAGTCTCAAAAGTTGGTGTAGATAGGGTCCTTTTATAGACTCTGCTGTGCCATGCAGTGCTGCATCACCCCAACCAATCACGTTGCTTCATACAATCAGATCTAAATTTGATTAGTGGGATGACATCATCTGATCCAATCTAATGAGAGATCCATAGATTCATCCTAAGGTGCTCCTAAGATTGGTCAAAGTCTATAGGTGAGGGTCACCTAGTTTGAATCCAACAAGCAACCTGGAGTCCCATCCGTATGGGACTCCAGTGTCCATATCCATGGATGCATGCCATCCTAGGCATGCACCCCCTTCTTTCCAATTTCTAGAGAGAGGACAAGCCCCTATCTACTCTCCAATAAGTGCATGACACATGAGCAGATGTCCAAGGGTCAAAGGTCAACATTTGACCAAGTCAAAGTACAAGAAATGGCAGGTGATGGAAAATGGTAGGTGTTATCTCAAATTTATCTCATAAATTAAGACAACCATTTTCTAATTTAGACAAGCTCCAGTCAAACTAGGTAAAGGAACCTGAATGAGCACAAACTCATTTGGCTTAGTCGAGATAACTTTTATGATAGAAAAAGGAGAACGTTAGGCTCAATCGTGTGCTAGCACGATTTTCTTGAACCTAATTGAATCTTGTTGGTGCAGAAATTGGTCGTCGCCGGAGGTCGCTGGAGTCGAGGCCGCCAAGGTCGCCGTCGGGGACCTGCAAAACAAAGTCCCGTCCGGAGCCGGTGGGGGGTGGCTCCGGCAGGACCCTCCGACGCTCAAGTCAGCTCTGGCCAACAGTAATGGAGTGCTCGGAATGAGTTTCGGAGCTTAGAGAAGAGGAGAAGAGCTTAGAGATCAGAGAGCTTAGCCTTGGCGTATCTGGAGGGGTCCCTTTATAGCGGAGCTTAGTTGATGGTGACGGCCATGCCGTCTGGCAGAGAGTCATCGGGCAGCATGGAGTTCGGTACGGAGAGGACGGCATCGTCCGGTGGATCGTGGGAGCCATACTGGCACGTCGTGGGCCGCATGGAGTCCGGTACGGAGAGGAAGGCATCGTCCGGTGGATCGTGGGAGCCATACTGGCGAGTCGTGGGCCGCATGGAGTCCGGTACGGAGAGGAAGGCGCCGTCCGGTCTTATTGCAGGCGACAGTTCGTCCAGAGGAGTTCGGACTTGTAACAGAGTTCGGCCGAAGGGGAAACCCGGGAGGAGCTCGGCTGGCTGAAGGGTCGGCCATCTGTAGAGTTCGGCCGAGGGACGATTGTCGAGGAGTTCGACCGCCTGGAGTCGGTCCGAAGGGGTTCGGCCGCCTGGGCTCGCCTGGAGTCGGTCCGAAAGGAAAACCCGGGAGGAGCTCGGGTGGCCGAACGGGCGTCTGGGAGGAGTCCGTCTCCCGAAGAAGTCCTGCCGCTTGGAGTCCAAGGAGCTCGGCCGTCAGGAAGTTCGGCTGGCGGTGGGAGTTTTGGCCCGGAGCCTGGCGCTGGGGAGTTCGGACAGCTAGGTAGTTCGGCCCGGACCTTGGCGCAGGGGAGTTCGGCCTCTAGGCAGTTCGGCCGTGGTAGGGGCTCGGCCTGGCGCCTGGCGCTAAAGCTCTTCTGCGGCTACTGGTTGCATTGGGCCGAGCATCGGGCTAGACTTCGGCGGGAGCGGGATTTATCCCCAACACTTGCCCCCCCACTCCCAAGTTCGAAGCTCGAAGGAAGGGAGTGCAGGAAGAGCGACTGCCGAAGTCTTCTTCCAGGCCCCGTGCTCGCTGCAGCTGAAGCTCGGGTGTAGGTCTCGTCGCCAGCCAATGTTGACGTCGAAGTTGAAACCGGGGCCCGGGGGAGACCTTGTCTCTAGTCGATGTTTGGAGTTGAAGTGGGACTCGTTTCCAGCCAAAATTGGTGAAGCTGATGTTGAGGCCGGAGTCAATGTCGCCCCCCGTGGTCAGGGTCGGAGTTGACATTGCCTTCATCAACCGAAGTCGATTCGGGGGAGACCTCCTCTCTTGCAGTCAAGGTTACGATCGCTTGGGGGAGATCTCGTCTCCCGCTGATGCTGACACCGAAGTTGAAGCTGAGGTCCGAAGGAGACCTCGTCTTCTGCAGCGAAGCTTGCCGTAGACTCTGGGGCTCGGCCTTGGACCTTGCTCACGTTAGGACGAGGTTCTCCTCCTGTTCCTAACGGGCTGTGGGGGTACATTCGGACCGTCGTCCGAGCTTCTCCCCCCATCCCGTCCTTCATGAACTGGGGCCTTCGACTTTGCTCACGTCAGGACGAGGTTCTCCTCCTATTCCTAACGGGCTGTGGGGGCACATTCGGACCGTCGTCCGAGCTTCTCCCCCCATCCCGTCCTTTGTGAACGGGGCCTTCGACTTTGCTCACGCTAGGATGAGGTTCTCCTCCTGTTCCTAACGGGCTGTGGGGGCACATCCGGACCGTCGTCCGAGCTTCTCCCCCCATCCCGTCCTTCGTGAACGGGGCCTTCGACTTTGCTCACGCTAGGATGAGGTTCTCCTCCTGTTCCTAACGGGCTGTGGGGGCACATCCGGACCGTCGTCCGAGCTTCTCCCCCCATCCCGTCCTTCGTGAACGGGGCCTTCGACTTTGCTCACGCTAGGATGAGGTTCTCCTCCTGTTCCTAACGGGCTGTGGGGGCACATCCGGACCGTCGTCCGAGCTTCTCCCCCCATCCCGTCCTTCGTGACGGGGCCTTCGACTTTCGCTCATGTCAGGACGAGGGCTCTCCTCCTATTCCTAACGGGACATTTCCGCTCGCTTTTTTCCCAGCGATCCTGAAACGATAGTGTCGAGCAACGGGGTTTTATTGAGGGAAACTACTGGTAGTA
>QRFJ01002864.1:19178-47059 GCA_006176705.1 Cocos nucifera | reverse complement strand
GGGCTCACGCCACCCTTGGCGTGCGCCCTTTTCCTTGCCAAGTTCTGGCAGGGGGACAGGCCCCCACCAGCTCTCCAATAGGTGCATGACATGTGGTCAAAAGTCAAAGGGTCGATGGTCAACGTTTGACCAGTCAAAGGTAGACTTTTGACCAAAGTCAAAGAACAAGAAATGGCAGGTGACCAAAAATGGCAGGTAATGTCTTACAAATAAGACAACCTATTCTGACTTGGACAACCTCCAGTCAGACCATATGAAGGCCTCTGATTGAGCACAAACTCCTTTGGCTCAGTCAGGACAACTTATTTGTGATAGTAAAAGAAGAACGTTAGGTTCAATCGAGTGCTAGCACGATTTCCTTGAACCTAATTGAATCTCATTCAGATCAATTGAACTAGATCAGTTCAATTGATGATCACCAGATTCAAACCCTTGTTTGTGTGACCCAGTTAGGTTCAGTTCTATATGGTAATGGGATATGTCATGATCTCTATCATAGACATCATCGAAACTCCTTTCGATGGATCAGAACTCTTCTGATTCGAACAGCTAGAATGATCGATCATCTAAATCATTCTAATTGCTCCCAAAATCCACCAGTGACACCTAGCAGTATATGGTGGCAACCCATCAGAGCTGAATGCGAACCTCTTGGTGCAGCTACCTGTGTGATTAAGTTCTTCTATCTTGAGCCTCGATCAGATTAGGGTTAAGGTAAACTCGTCAAACCCTAGTCTCTGTCATATGATGTAATCATTCGATTCGAGTCCAATGTGAAAATCTAAATAGAAACTCTTTCTATTATTTCACTCTACCATGGCCATGGATTTCTGGACTTGATTCTCATGATCATCATAGGGCTACTCCTCTACCACCGAGGTAGATAGATCCCATCTTGATGCAATCCAGTTCCTACAATGAACATGCTATAGCCAACATACACCTCAGGGTTCCATATGGCTAGGAGACCGAGTAATGGTGTAGTCAAACTATAACACCCTCAAGGTGAACTGCCGATGCATCTCAGGTCAAAGAACCAGACACACTACTGCAGCATCGAGTCAGTCATTGACGAGAAGGTAGACTTCCTAATGACTACTCGAGGTGGTCACGCTCAGTGCCCTCGTTCTCTAACGAGTACCTGTACTCTCGCTCCGGTGTCTCCACACCGTAGACTCAAGACTCATCTACTAAAGAGAAGCGATCGTACACCAACCTTCCGGATCAATCACCATCCTCGTGATGATCCTATGGTCGGGAGCATTTTATGAGTTAATAATGATTATTCATGTCTTAAATTTTCAACTCTTGAAAATATGAATTATCATTACCATTAACTCAAAGGATGTATCACAGACACTAAATACACATAGGTGTGATAGAAAATAACCCATTTTATTAATTATAGTCAAAATTATAATTTTGCCCCTAGAAGTGTATTACAAGTGTCAGCCAATTCTGGCTTCTAGGGCACATATATCTAACAATCTCCCGACTTGTCCTAAAGCCAATTGGCTACAAGTCTAAGTCCCATCTTCTCAAGGTGGGCTTCGATCTTCTGCTGGCCCAACGGCTTTGTAAGTGGGTCTGCCACATTATCTGTGGAGTTGACTCTCTTGACCTCAACGTAACCTTTCTCAAGGTAATCGCGGATGAGATGGATATCGCCGCTCAATGTGCTTGGACTTCTGGTGAGACCTCGGCTCCTTAGCAAGGGCTATGGCGCCATTGTTGTCGCAGTAAAGAGGAATGGCATCTGATGGCATTACTCCAATTTCTGCAGCAAACTTCTTGTACCAGAATGCTTCCTTTGCAGCCTCTGATGCAGCTATATATTCTGCTTCCATGGTGGAATCTGCTATCACAGTTTGCTTGGAACTCTTCCAGCTGACAGCTCCACCATTGCACACAAACAGACTTCCAGATGTCGACTTTCGATCATCTATATCAGACATGAAAGTCCGAGTCTGTGTATCCCTGGAACTTGGAGTTCTCCATTACCAAAGACCAACATCATATCCTTAGTTCTTCTCAAGTACTTAAGGATACATTTCACAGAAGTCCAGTGTTCTTCACCTGGATTTGACTGATATCTGCTTGTGACACTCACAGCATGGGCTATATCAGGTCGTGTACATAGCATGGCATACATGAGGCTCCCTATTGCAGAAGCATAAGGGATCTTGCTCATGCGTTCTATTTCCTCAGGTGTGCTGGGGCACATCTTCTTGGAAAGATGAATACCATGTCTGAAGGGTATTAATCCCCTCTTAGAGTTTTCCATACTAAACCTCTTTAGTACTTCCTCTATGTACATCTTCTGTGAAAGTCCTAGCATCCTATTCGGTCTATCCCTATAGACCTTAATTCCTAGAATAAAGGATGCTTCACCTAGGTCTTTCATGGAGAATTCCTTGGACAACCATATCTTGACTGATGTCAACATGGGAATATCATTCCCAATAAGGAGGATGTCATCCACGTACAATACGAGGAAGACAACAGCGCTCCCACTGACCCTTTTGAAAACACATGGTTCCTCTTCATTTTTGATGAAACCAAACTTTTTGATCACATCATTGAAACGAGTGTTCCAGCTCCGAGATGCTTGCTTAAGTCCATATATGGACCTTTGCAGCTTGCAAACCTTGTGATCAGTATCACTGGATGTGAAACCTAGCGGCTGTTCCATATAGATATCTTCCTCAAGATATCCATTTAGGAATGCCGTTTTCACGTCCATTTGCCATATTTCATAATCGAAATAGGCTGCAACAGCAAGCAATGTGCGGATGGATTTTAGCATAGCTACTGGGGAAAAGGTATCCTGATAGTCAATGCCTTCACGTTGACTATAACCTTTTGCCACTAGTCTAGCCTTGAATGTCTCCACATTCCCATCTGCACCAATCTTTCTCTTGAAGATCCATTTACACCCAATAGGTACTATACCTTCTGGTGGATCTACCAAGGTCCAGACTTGGTTTGAGTGCATCGAGTCAATTCTCTGACTTCATTGCCTCAAGCCATTTCTCGGAGTCGATATCTGATATCGCCTCGTTGTAGGTTTTGGGATCATCACCATGAGCACCATTACCTATGAGGAACATTTCCTCTACTTCCTCTGAAATAATACCTAAGTATCTTTCAGGGGGACGGGAAACTCTTTCCGATCTACGAGGTGGAGGAGGTAGTGTTCTTATTGGCTCAACCTGATTTGGTTCCAACTTGGTCCTTAGCTCGTTCTGCTTGTGAGACTTTCTCATCAAGCTTAATCTGCTTTCCAATGCCGCTATCTTGAATAAACTATTTTTCAAGAAAGATGGCATGTCGACTCACAATCACATTGTGGTCTTCTGGAATGTAGAAATAGTATCCTAATGACTCTTTAGGATATCCTATGAATCGAGCTCTAAAGGACCTAAACTCTAACTTGTCCGCTTGTTGTCTTTTGACATGAGCCGGACAACCCCAAATTCTGAGATGACTCAGACTTGGTTTCTTACCGTGCCATATCTCATACGGTGTGGTAGGAACGGTTTTAGAGGGAACCCTATTCAGTAAATAGATTGAAGTTAATAATGAATGTCCCCAAAGAAAATCAGGGAGGTCTGTGAAGCTCATCATGGATCGAACCATATCCAATAGAGTCCGATTTCTCCGTTCTGAAACCCCGTTGAGTTGAGGTGTTCCTGGTGGAGTCCATTGAGAGACTATGCCATTTTCCTTATGATAGTCTAGGAATTCCCGGCTAAGGTATTCACCTCCTCGATCTGATCGAAGAACCTTAATGGGTTTTCCAGTTTGTTTTTCTACTTCATGTCTGAATTCTTTGAACTTTTCAAAAGCTTCAGACTTGTGTCTCATAAGATACACATACCCATACCTAGACAGATCATCGGTAAAGGTAATGAAGTAGACAAAATTGCCTCTAGCCGGCACATCAAATGGGCCGCACACATCAGTATGTACTAGGGCAAGGAGATCTGTGGCCCTCTCCCCATGTCCAACAAAAGGGAGTTTAGTCATTTTGCCTTGAAGACAAGATTCACAAGTTGGATATGACTCAAAAGTCAATGGACTCAATAGCCCATTTTTCTCCAATTTGTTAATCCTATCTTCTGCTATATGACCTAATCTCAGGTGCCATAGATATCTGTCGTTTGGACTATCCCTAGGTCGTTTGGCATTCACGTTTTGCTCGATAGTTAAAACAGGTACATCAATATGCAACTGATAAAGACCATTAACAAGGAAACCATTTGCAATTTTATTTCTTTCATAAAGAATGTTACAATGGTCCTTAAAGAAGGTGATCACATAACCTTCTTGTGCTAAGCATGAAACAGAAATCAAATTCCTGCTAGCTGCAGGCACATAATAACAGTCTTTTAAAACTAAGTCTAAACCAGATGGTAATCGAAGAGGGTATGTTCCCACGGCTACTGCAGCAACTCTTGCTCCATTACCGATGCGTAGGATCATGTCTCCATCCCTCAGCCTCCTGCTATCCTCAAGACCCTGCATAGAAGTGCACAGATGAGCACTAGAACCAGAGTCAAGCACCCAACTGGATGCAGAAGAAACCGTAAGGTTAGACTCAATAACGAGCATACCTCCAGAAGGACCTTCCTTCTTGTTCTTCAGGGTGGCCAGGTAAGTAGGGCAGTTCCGCTTCCAATGGCCGTCGCTGTTGCAATGGAAACACTTTCCTTTGCCATCGACCTTTCTTCTTCGGTTCTGCCTTCTTCTTCTTTGATCCTTCCACCTTTTGCTTTTTCACAGACTTCTTTTTCTTTCCATAAGACTTTCTTTTGGAAGAAGTCCGTTCCATAGCAAGAACTGAGCCTTTAGAACCTTTCATAGAAAGCTCAGCGGTAACCAGCATATTCATCAACTCGGCCAAGGAATTTTGAAGTTTATGCATGTGGTAATTCATGATGAATTGCCCATATGCATCAGTCAAGGATTGCAGAATAATATCGTTCTGCAAGTCCAAGTCCAACTTCACACCGAGCTTCTCAAGCTCTTCCATGTCCTTGATCATTGTCAGACAGTGATCTTGGACTGACTGCCCATCACGCATCTTAGCCTTAAAAAGTCATTTTCGTGACTTGATATTTGGCTGCGCGACTCTGTTCACCAAACATCTCCTGCAGGTGAGCCAACATTTGGCGAGCAGTCCCGATATCTTCATGTTGGCGCTGGAGCTCATCAGACATCGAGCCCAACATGTAGTATCTGGCCTTATTGTCTTCGTCAATCCATTTTTCCAGAGACGCTCTCTGTTCAGTGGATGGACGAGCTGGTAAGGTGGGAGGGTCCTGGTCCAAAACATGTGTTAACTTCTCTGAACCCAAAACAATTTTGTAGTTCCTGAGCCAATCTTTATAATTGGGTCCAGTCAGTCTATGTGTGTCTAGGATACGTGCCAGTGGGTTGGACGCAGACATTTTCCTGTAGAGAGTCAAAGATTCTAGTTAGATACTGTAATTTTGACTTGACCAATTTGTTTAGGGATTTTATTTTTAAACAAATTAGCTCCCACTATTTTCTCGGATCCCTACACTCCCTCTGTAGAGATGCGAAAATCTCCGCGATTGATGATTTCTAGTGGGTGGTGCGGTCTCACCAACTGACTCATCACCTCACCTAACAGTTATTGGTGATGGGTTAGCCAATGAGTGAACAACTCTTGTTCAATGATTCTCTAATCATGGTGCACCCAAACTTGGTCTCTAATTCATGAATCTCACCGTATCCGGAATATTGATCCACTCCTTAGTTAAGTCAGACCCACCATTTGCATAGACTGGGTTCCTAATTGGGTCTCTCACCGTATCCGGAATATTGAGCCCAACTCATCCTCCAGCCCATAGCATCCAATGCCTAATAGACATGGTTGCGTCTTCCCGGTGCAACTGAGCCACTGTATCCAGCCGAGAACAATCAACCCCGGGAAGGGCCCGCACGTCTACAATGGTGGAAGACCTCGGACTTAATCTTTTCTTAGGGAGAATTGATTCAGGTCTCATTAAACTAGACTTGGCTTAGTCATAACAATTATGACTAACCTAGTGGCATGGGTTCAGCTCGGATTATTGACCACCTCAGATCAGAACTGTGTCAACAGATATGGCCAGGTAAGTGAGACCGGTGGAAGGAATATGCCGTTAACTCGCACAAGAACGCATTCAGGTCGAGTAGCTTCCAATTAAAAACCAGTCGGTCGTCTGTGCCAAACTTACCTTAGACACCAAATTGTTGAGTCAGAACCAATTGGGTTAGCCTACAATCCAGACTCTAACCTCTGAGCCTAATTAGGTCTTGCTTGATCGTGACTCGATCTTGACCCAGACTTAATCCTATTAGGCTGGTCAATTTAAGCATTGTTGATCCCATCTAACCAACTCTTGATTCGGTTTGATCAACCGCTTAGACCTAATTGAGCTACCCAAGCCCGAACCCAGTATTATGAATATGTCTTAGATCTGAAATTCTCAATTTTAGACCTAATTAATATTCCATAAACTTAATTCTTAATTAAGTTGGGTTCATAAACAAAATATGCACAATAAATCCTAGGGTTTCAGGATCTAGGGTTTTGCAGAAAGTAAGTTTTGGGTTTCTGATTAAGGACGAACACGCAGCACCCCTACACGTCATAAGAACACCCCATCGAATGGGAAGAGAGGGCCTTTAAACCCTTCTTCGTTCTTATGACCGGACGGCCAAGAGGAACGCCTTAATCAGGAACATGTAAATCTACAAAACAGTTATAGATCTATATCATATATCTCATATACAAATTTAGATCTAATCAAGGCATATTTTGCATACATCTCATGTATCAAATCATGCATGTTTTCAGATCTAAATTATCTCATAATAATCTAAAAAATTAGATTTAAATTGATCTAATCAAAATAAATTCTAATCTAGACAATTATGTAGAACTATTCTACAACTAGTCTAGACATGCATCAATCATATCTCATATGATATTTAAAATTAAATAATTTTTATTTGCTGTTTATCAGATGTTATTATAACACTTATAATATCAGAAAATAGTAAATAAGAAGATCTAAAATATGATTTAATCAGATTAAATCAAAGACATGCAAAACTATTCTATAGAACTATTCTATTCTAGAACTAGTCATGCATATCTTCTTAATCTTAGATCCAAATCATTTAATTTTAATTTTTTCTGATTTCAGATCTGATCACATCTCATGTGACATCTGAAATCACTTTATTTTCTAATTAAAATAAAATTAAAATCAGATCTAAATAATTTAGAACCATGGCTCTGATACCAGTTGAAGGGAAATCCTGATTTCCCGGTCCAGGTTCGTCCAGATCTGATTAGATCAAGAGATATATTTCAAAAATTTTCTCTTGATCTCAATCAGATCTTGATATGTTTCAGATCTGATTCTTATTATTTTAATAAATAAAATAAAATAAGATAAATTAAATCAAATTTAATTTACCTGATTTGGGTAATCCTATTACCCTGTAGATGATCCTGATTGCAGCGGAAGGTTCTGGATCTAGCCACGCAAGCGCCTGGCCTCTACCGGTATCCACTCGGGTTGGATCTGGAGATCCTCTTCTTCTCTATCACACCTCCAAAAATCAGATCTGGATCTGATCTGGAGGATCTTCAAAACTCTTTTGAAGATCTGCAGTCGTCCTTTTGCAGCAGCGCAGCCTTCTTGCTTTTGATCGCCTTTCCTTGATCTGAATCGCACCAACCTAAGTCCAAAACTCTTTTGGACGTGGAGAGCAAGGGGAGAAGAGACTATGGCATGGAGAAGGAGGGGAGAGGCAGCCTTGGGGCGTGGGAAATCTCTGAATTGCATTAGAATTAGGGTTGGGCGCAGGGTCTTATTTATAGACCTAAGCTTGTGATCCAACTCCTCTTCCTCTCAACCAATCACAACCCTTTGTGAAATCAGATCTAAATCTGATTGGTTGGAATAGAGACCCCTGGATTCCTCCTTAGAGGGCGCCTAAGACCAGTCAAACTGGATTCTTAGTAGAACTCTGATTGGAATCCAAAAGGGAGGTGGAGTCCTTGTCCAACAAGGACTCCTAGGCGCCTCCTACTTGGGCTCACGCCACCCTTGGCGTGCGCCCTTCTCCTTGCCAGGTTCTGGCAGGGGGACAGGCCCCCACCAGCTCTCCAATAGGTGCATGACATGTGGTCAAAAGTCAAAGGGTCAATGGTCAACGTTTGACCAGTCAAAGGTAGACTTTTGACCAAAGTCAAAGAACAAGAAATGGCAGGTGACCAAAAATGGCAGGTAATGTCTTACAAATAAGACAACCTATTCTGACTTGGACAACCTCCAGTCAGACCATATGAAGGCCTCTGATTGAGCACAAACTCCTTTGGCTCAGTCAGGACAACTTATTTATGATAGTAAAAGAAGAACGTTAGGTTCAATCGAGTGCTAGCACGATTTCCTTGAACCTAATTGAATCTCATTCAGATCAATTGAACTAGATCAGTTCAATTGATGATCACCAGATTCAAACCCTTGTTTGTGTGACCCAGTTAGGTTCAGTTCTGTATGGTAATGGGATATGTCATGATCTCTATCATAGACATCATCGAAACTCCTTTCGATGGATCAGAACTCTTCTGATTCGAACAGCTAGAATGATCGATCATCTAAATCATTCTAATTGCTCCCAAAATCCACCAGTGACACCTAGCAGTATATGGTGGCAACCCATCAGAGCTGAATGCGAACCTCTTGGTGCAGCTACCTGTGTGATTAAGTTCTTCTATCTTGAGCCCCGATCAGATTAGGGTTAAGGTGAACTCGTCAAACCCTAGTCTCTGTCATATGATGTAATCATTCGATTCGAGTCCAATGTGAAAATCTAAATAGAAACTCTTTCTATTATTTCACTCTGCCATGGCCATGGGATTTCAGGACTTGATTCTCATGATTCATCATAGGGCTGCTCCTCTACCACCGAGGTAGATAGATCCCATCTTGATGCAATCCAGTTCCTACAATGAACATGCTATAGCCAACATACACCTCAGGGTTCCATATGGCTAGGAGACCGAGTAATGGTGTAGTCAAACTATAACACCCTCAAGGTGAACTGCCGATGCATCTCAGGTCAAAGAACCAGACACACTACTGCAGCATCGAGTCAGTCATTGACGAGAAGGTAGACTTCCTAATGACTACTCGAGGTGGTCACGCTCAGTGCCCTCGTTCTCTAACGAGTACCTGTACTCTCGCTCCGGTGTCTCCACACCGTAGACTCAAGACTCATCTACTAAAGAGAAGTGATCGTACACCAACCTTTCGGATCAATCACCATCCTCGTGATGATCCTATGGTCAGGAGCTATTTATGAGTTAATAATGATTATTCATGTCTTAAATTTTCAACTCTTGAAAATATGAATTATCATTACCATTAACTCAAAGGATGTATCACAGACACTAAATACACAGGTGTGATAGAAAATAACCCATTTCATTAATTATAGTCAAAATTACAATTTTGCCCCTAGAAGTGTATTACAAGTGTCAGCCAATTCTGGCTTCTAGGGCACATATATCTAACAGCTGCTCCACTTCTACCGAGGTAGATAGATTTCATCTTGCTGCATTCCAATTCCTACAATGAACATGCTATAGCCAACATACACCTCAAGATTTCAAATGCCTAAGAGACCGAGTCATGGTGTAGTCAAACTATAACACTCTCAAGGTGAACTACCGATGCACCTCAGGTCAAAGAACCAGACACACCACTATAGCATCGAGTCAGTCATCAACGAGAAGGTAGACTTCCTTATGACTACTCGAGGTGGTCATGCTCAGTGTCCTCGTTCTCTAACGAGTACCTATACTCTCGCTCCAATGTCTCTACACTGTAGACTTAAGACTCATCTATTATGAAAAAGTGATTGTACACTAACCTTTCGGATTAATCACCATCCTTATGATGATCCTATGGTTAGGAGCATTTTATAAGTTAATAATGAAAATTCTTGTCTGAAATTTTTAACTCTTGAAAATAAGAATTATCATTACCATTAACTCAAAGGATGTATCACAGACACTAAATACACATATGTGATAGAAAATAACCCATTTTATTATTTATAGTCAAAATTATAATTTTGCCCCTAGAAGTATATTATAAGTGTTAGCCAATTCTGACTTCTAGAGCACACATATCTAACATCTCATTCTTGATGAATCCAAATGATTTGATTACACCATTGAAATGATCATTCCAACTCTGAGATGCTTGCTTAAGTCCGTATATGAATCTTTGCAGCTTGCATACTTTATGATCATTATCACTGGATGTGAAACCTAACGGCTATTCCATATAGATATTTTCCTTAAGATATCTATTTAAGAATATTGTTTTCATATCTATCTATCATATTTCATAATCGAAGCAAGCTGCAACAGCAAGCAATATGCAGATGGATTTTTGCATGATTACTAGCAAAAAAGTATCCTGATAGTCAATGCCTTCGTGTTGACTATATCCTTTGGTTATGAGCCTTGCTTTGAATGTCTCAACATTTCTATCAGCACATATCTTTCTCTTGAAGATCAATTTACATCCAATAGATACTATACCTTTAGGTGGATCTACAAAGGTCCAGACTTGGTTCGAACGCATTGAGTAAATCTCTAATCTCATTGCCTCTAACCATTTCTCAGAGTCGATATATGATATCACCTCATCATAAATTTTGAGATCATCACCATGAACCTCATTTCCTATGAAAAATATTTTTTCTATGTCTTCTGATATAGTACCTAAGTACCTTTCAAGAGGATGAAAAAATCTACTTGATCTACGAGGTAGAGGAGATAGTGTCTAGGTTGGCTCAATCTGACTAGGTTCCATAAGTTTCTTAGCTCATTTCTCATCGGAGACTTTCTCCTCAAGTCTAATCTATCTTTCGATGCCACTATCTAGAATAAACTATTTTTCAAGGAAGATGGCGTGTCGACTCACAATCACATTGTGATCTTCTAGAAGATAGAAATAATATCCTAATGACTTTTTAGGATATCCAATAAACCAAGCTCTAAGGGACCTGAACTCTAATTTGTCTGTCTATTGTCTCTTGACATGGGCCGAACAACCCCAAATTTTGAGATAACTTAGACTTGATTTCTTACAATGCCATATCTCATACGATGTGGTAGGAACGATCTTACAAGAAATCCTATTGAGTAAATATATAGCGTTTATCAGACTATGTCCCTAAAGAAACTCAAGAAGGTTCGTGAAACTCATCATGGATCGAACCATATCTAATAGGGTTCGATTTTCCCATTCTAAAATCCCATTGAGTTGAGACATTCCAGGTGGAGTCCATTGAGAGACTATGCCAATATTCATAAGATAGTCCAGGAATTTTTGATTAAGGTATTCACCTTTTCGATCTAATCAAAGAATCTTAATAGGTTTTTCTATTTATTTTTCTATTTTGAGTCTAAATTTTTTGAACTTTTCAAAAGCTTCAGACTTATGTCACATCAAATACACATACCAATACCGAGACAAATCATCGATAAAGATGATCAAGTAGACATAATTGCCCCTGGCCGGTACATCAAATTGGCCGCATACATCAGTATGTACTGGGGCAAGTAGGTCTGTGGCCCTTTCCCCATATCCTACAAAAGGGAGCTTGGTCATTTTGCCATGAAGACATGATTCACAAATCGAATATGACTCGAAAGTCAACGGACTCGATTGCCTAGATTTCTCTAATTTGTTAACCCTGTCTTCGACTTATGACCTAGCCTAAGGTGCCATAGATATCTATCATTTAGACTATCCCTAGGTCACTTTGATCCTATGGCATTCATGTTTTGCTCGATATTAAAAATAAAAACATCAATATGTAACTAGTAGAGACTATTTATAAGGAAACCACTAGCAATTTTATTTCTTTCATAAAAAATATTACAATGGTCCTTAAAAAAACTAATTACATAGCCTTCCTATGCTAAACATAAAATAGAAATTAAATTCTTGCTTGCTGTAGGCATATAAAAATAGTCCCTAAGAACTAAATCTAATCCTAACGATAATCGCAGAGGGTAGGTTCTCATGGCTACAGCAGCAACTTTTGCTCCATTTCTGATGTGTAGATCATCTCACCATCCCTCAGCCTTCTGCTATCCTCAAGACCCTACATAGAAGTGCATAAGTGAGCACTAGAACCAGAGTCAAGCACCCAACTAGATGTAGAAGAAATCATAAGATTAGATTCTATAATGAGCATACCTCCAGAAGGACCTACCTCCTTCTTGTTCTTTAGGCTGGCCAGGTACAAAGGATAGTTCTGCTTCCAATGGCCGTCAGTATTGCAATGAAAATATTTTTCTTTGTCAGCAACCTTCTTCTTCGACTCTGCCTTCTACTTCTTCCTACCATCCACCTTCTACTTCTTCATGGACTTCTTCTTCTTTTCAAAAGACATTCTCTTGGAAGAAGTTCGCTCCATAGCAAGTACTGAGCCTTTAAAATCCTTCATAGAAAGCTCAGTAGTAACTAGCATGTTCATGAGTTCAGCCAAGGTATTATGAAGTTTATGTATATGATAGTTCATGATGAACTGTCCATACATATCAATCAAGAATTGCAGAATTATATCAATCTATAGATCCTTATCTGACTTGACATCGAGCTTTTCAAGCTCTTTTAAGTTCTTGATCATCATTAGATATGATCTTGGACCGATTGCCCACCATGCATCTGAGCCTTAAACAGTCTCTTAGTGACTTGATATTTGGCTGCGTGACTCTATTCACCAAACAACTCTTACAGATGAGCCAACATTTGATGGCTTATCTTAACATCTTCATGTTGGCATTGGAGCTCATCAGACATCGAGCCTAACTTGTAATATCTAGCTTTGTTATCTTCATCCATCCACTTCTTGAGAGATACTCTCTGATTAGTGGATGGATGGATTGATAAGATGGGAGGATTCTATTCTAACATATGAGTCATCTTCTCAGAATCCAAAATAATTTTAAAGTTTTAGAGCCAATTCTTGTAGCTGGGTCCGATCAGTCTATGGGTGTCTAGGATATGGGCTAGTGGGTTGGATGCAGACATCTTTCTATAGAAAGTTAAAGTTTCTAGTTAGATTTTATAATTAGACATAACCAATTTGTTTAGAAATTTCATTTTTAAACAAATTAGGCTCCCACTATTTACTCAGATCCCTATACTCTGTTGGTAGAGATGCAAAAAGCTTCTTGATTATTGATTTCTAGTGGATGGTGCGGTTCCACCGACTGGCTCATCACCTCACCTAACTGTTATTGGTGATGGATCAACTGATGAGTGGACAACTCTTGTCCAATGATTCTCTAATCTTGGTGCATCCAAAATTGATCTCTAATTCATGATCTAACCATGTCCAAAATATTGATCCACTCTTTAGTTAAGTCAGACCCACCATTTGCATGAATTGGATTTCTGATTGGATCCCTCATCATATCCAAAATATTGAGCCCAATCCATCCTCCAATCCGTAGCATCCAATGCCTAATAGACATGGTTGTATCTTTCCAGTACAACTGAACCACTGTATCCAGTTGAGAACAATCAACCTCAGGAAGGGCCCGCACATCTACAATGGTGGAAGACCTTAGACTTAATATTTTCTTAGGAAGATTTAATTTAAGTCTTTTTAAACTTGACTTAACTTAGTCATAATAATTATGACTAACCTAGTGGCATGGGTTGGCTTGAATTATTAGCCACCTCAAATCAGAATTGGGTTAATACAAATGGCCAGGTATGTAAGATCGGTGGAAGGGATATGCCAGTAACTCGATAAGAATGCATTCAGATCGAGTAGCTTCTAATTAAAAATCAGTCGATCATATCTACCAAACTTACCTTAGACACCAAATTATCGAATCAGAATAAATTAGGTTAATCTACAATCTAGGCTTGAACCGTGGAGCCAAATTAGATCTTGACTTGATTGAGTCATATCTTAATGTGATTCGATCTTGACCCAGACTTAATCCTATTAGGCTGGTAAAAACTAAGCATTCTTTGATCCTACCTAACCAACTATTGATTTGATTTTATCAACCGCTAGACCTAATTGATCTATCCAAGCCTGAATTCAATTTTATGAATATGTCTTAGATCTAAAAATTCTTAATTTTTAGATCTAATTAATTTCATAATCTTAATTCTTAATTAAATTTTGGGTTCATGAATAAAACATGTAATAAAATTCTAGGATTTTAGGATTTAGGATTTTACAGAAAAATAAGTTTTGATTTTTGATTAAGAACGAATGCGTAGCACCCCAACACATCATAAGAACATCCCATCGAATGGGAGAAGAGGGCCTTTAAATCCTACTTTATACTTATGATCGGATGGCCAAGGAGAATGTCTTAATTAAAAATATAATTTTTATTACAAAACTAGTTAGATCTAAATCATATATCGCATATACAATTAATGATCTAACTTATATATATTTTGCATACATCATATGTGTCATAATTAAATTAAACATGTATGCTTTCAGATCTAATATATCATATATAATATCTAAAAAATAAAATTTAAATTTGATCATATCCAACAAAACTATTCTAAATATTTTATAGAACTATTCTATAACTAGTCTAAGCATGCAACTTTCATATCTCATATGCAAAAAAAAAACTTTGTTTTTTATTTTCTAGATCTTATTATAATAATTTTAATTTTAAAAAAAATAAAAATTAAATATATCTAAAACTATTTTTAATCAAATTAAAAATATAATTATGTTAGATTACACATAGAACTATTCTATACCTAGTCTAGTCATGCATCTCATACATTATAGATCTAAATCATTCTAATTTTAATTTTTTGATTTCAGATCTAATCACATCTGATATGATATCCAAAATTTTTTAATATCAAATTATCAATAAGAATTAAATTATATCTAAAATAGATCTGATGAACTGCCAATCTGGCTCTAATACCGTTGAAGAAAAAATCATGTTTTCTTGCACAGGATCATTCAGATTTGATTTGATCTGAAGGATTATTTCAAAATTTTTTTCTATGAGCCTAATTAGATTTGAGATATCTCAAGTTTGATCCTAAAAATCTGATATTAAAATAAAAATAACATTAAATCTAATTTAATTTCATACCTTTATTTTAGATAATCAGATTATCCTATGATAATTTTGATTGATCCTAAGATTCTGGAAGAATCCATGCACGTGCCTGGCCTCTACCAATGTCCACTCAGGTAGGATCTGAAGGTCTTCTCCTTCTGAATCACCTCTTCAAAATTAGATCTAGATCTGATCTTAAAGTTCTTCAAAACTTCTTTTGAAGAAGCAGCGGTCGTCTCTTTCAGCAGTGCTGCCTTCTTCCTGATCTAGGCACCTTTCTTCCTTGGATGGTACTTGAACCTATGCCTAACTCCTTGGGCATGGAGAGGGGAGAGAGAGGATCAGAGGGAGGCATGGAAGAGAGGAGGGCAGCCTTGCAATGTGGTGAAAAGAAAAAGTACACAAACCCTAGGAGCAGATAGGGTTTGAATAGACCCTACTGTGCCATACAGTGCCACATCATCCCGGCCAATCAGAGGCCTTCATTCAATCAGATCTAAATCTGATTAGTGAGATGATGTCATCTAATCCAATCAAATGAGAGTCCCTCAAAAATCCACATAGGTGGTGCCAAGACTGGATAAAGTAAAAGTCTTTGGTGCCTAGGTGTTTAAACCCATCAAGAAACCTAGGAGTCCCATCTATATGGGACTCCATCTCTTATCCATATGGGGTGTATGACTAGGGTGCCATGCACCCTCTCTCTTGCCTCTTTTAGTAGGGGAACAAGAGCTCAGGTGCTCTCCTATAGGTGTATGACACATGGCCCTATGTCCAAGTGTCCAGGGTCAACTATTGACCTATGTCCAGAAACAGGAATTAGCAGGTGACAGAAATTGGCAGGTGCTATCTTAAATCCATCTAATAATTAAGATAATTTTTTTCTAATATGGACAAGCTTCAGTCATACTAAGATAAGATTCTAGAGTGAGCCCAAATAAATTTGGCTCAGTCGAGATGAACCAAAATTATTATAAAAAGAAGAATGTTAGTCTCAATCGTGTGCTAGCACGATTTTCTTGAACCTAATTGTATCTAATCCAAATAAATTAAATTTGGTTAGTCCAATTGATGACATCCAGACCCAAACTCTTATTTGTGTGATCTAGCTAGGTTCAATTCTATATGGTAATGAGATATATCACGATCTCTACATCGACATCATCAAAACACCTTTTGATGGACCTAAACTTTTTTGATTCATACAATTAAAATGAATGATCATCTAAATCATTCTAATTGATCTCAAAATCAATCAGTGATACCTAGCAGTATATGGTGGTAATCCATTAGAACCAAAAGTGAACCTCTCGATGCAGCTACCTGATAAGTGGTAAAAATACACTAATAAAAGTATTAAATTATAAAATAAATTAATTTATTTTTAAAAAATTAATATTTTTGTTAATCCTATGTAAGAAAAAAGGCCACCAATATGAAGATCTTATTTTTCTGAATCAGATGAAATAAATTTCAAGTAATACGGACTTCAAATGAGCCTAAAATTGAATTTCAAAGAAAATATAAAAAAAAATTGGTCGGTCCGGTTCAAATCGGTTCAGAAGGCAAACAGACCACCCAACTAGACCATACTTAGACCGACTGCCCGCTGATGCCATGCTTATGCTGCACTGATGTCAGAATTTTTTGCGGCATAAGGTGGACCACTATAGAGGGCATTTCCGCGATTTCACAGGGATAAGCGCGCTCCGATTGGCTGAAGGAAGAGGCGGTCCATGCAATAGAGGGCTTGCACACAGTCTATAGAGGGTAATCTAGGAATTCTACCTAATTCGATGGATGCTGTTCACTAGGATTTGATCGAACGACTGAAATTTGTGCACTGACGAACGATAGATGCAGCTCCCGATCGAAATCCAACGGTTGAGGTTCATCTCGACTTTTAACTAAGAATCTGAAGCTCTCCTGTGCATGATCTGACGGCCCAAATTCAATCTTCAAGGTTGATCTAATGGTCCAAACAAATTTCAACATGATTTGGGTTTTTAAATTGATTTTTAAGTGGTTTCTGGCCTATTTGATCATCATCCAATGATTAGATTTAAATCTGACTTGTGTTAGGAGTTTTAAACCCAATTCTTCCAGGACTTTTTTAGGGATTTCGATAAAAACTCTTCTCCTTATCCTATTTAAGGACCCTGTTGCTGTTGTTACTAGGAGAAAAAGTTTTGGGAGAGAGTTTTAGGAGAGTTTGAGGAGATAGTTTTTAGGAGAGTTTTGGGAGAAAGATTTTAGAGAGGATTTGAGAGTTTTAAGGGAGAGAGAAGAGAAAAGGCTTTTATTTTTTTTCTTCTTCTTTTCTTCTTTCGACAATCAGGATATCAATCAAGGGGCTTTTCTTCTTCTTCATCGAATTTGCACGCCAAGAGCAATGGACAACCAATTTCTGCAATCAAACAGTCTAATTTCTTCATGCTTTTTATTTTATTTGCTATTTGTGAACTTATTATCATGAACTAAATTTTCTTTTATTAAGGCTAAGGTGTTGCCACCCTATTGATGCAATATTCGGTATGATTTATTTTTAATTTTAAATTGTATTCATGAGGAGTATATAAATATGATCTTAATGCTTTTAGATTACTGGTCATCTTCTAATTGATCTGATGAATATAGATGTTATGGACCAAGTACATCTATGTTATTGCTTCTTGATTATATACCTTGTATTATGAATCAAATGAGAATTCATATGCATACAGAAATTTTAGTGCGCTTTGGATGCAGCGTATTTTAATTAGAGGATTTCACAAAAGTTAATGCATTGATATTTATTTAAATTACATCTGGATCAAAGGATAATTAATAAATATTGATAGTTTTGCTACGCTTGAACCAAAGGATAGTGAATAAACTAGGAGACTTCACCATCACATGAAATAAAATTAACCTAATAACCTGAATATTGTATTGACTGAGTTGGTGAACTAATTGCCTTAGTAACCTCATAAATCGATCTTCTAAATAAAGCATAGAAAAGAGCTTTTCAGTACTTATTTTTCAATCCTCTAGGAACAATACTCTACTCACTTACTTTATTACTTGATCAATTGATGCACTTGCCATAGCTATAGATCTGCATGCATCAAGCTTTTGGCACCATTTTCGGGGATTGTGTCTAAAATAATATTAAAATTTTGATCCTAGCTTTATTTTAGAATTTTATTTTAAATTTTTGTTCTTACTTTATTTTTAAAATTTGTTCAGTGCATGATACGTACTGGATATAGTAACTTACTACCTTTAGATTCAGAAATTGAAAGGACCATCAGAAGACTACAATAAGAAAGAAACATGACAGCTGAAAATCCTAACGACATCAATCTAGGATTGGATACGATGATCGAGGGACAGCATGAAGCTATTCGAGTAGTACATCATCCATTAAACAATTACATTACACCATATGTAGCTGATGCAGCTTCGAGCATCAAGAGACCGCCTGTGTGAGCAAATAACTTCAAAATAAAACTGACGATGATCTAAATGATTCAATCAACTATACAATTTAGTGGACACGTGCATGATGATCCGAATGCCCATATTTCTAACTTTCTTGAACTTTGTGATACTTTTAAAATTAATAGGGTGTCTGATGATGCTATTAGACTAAGGTTATTTCCTTTCTCCTTATGGGACAAAGCTAAAAATTGGCTTCATTCTCTTCCTGCATGTTCTATCATAACTTGGGATGTCCTAGTCCAAAAATTTTTAGTCAAGTACTTTCCATCTTTCAAGACTGCCAAGATGCGCAATGATATCACTTCTTTTATGCAGATGGACATGGAGACACTATATGAAGTTTGGGAGCATTTCAAGAAACTGCTGAGGAGATGTCCACATCATAAACTACCCGTATGGCTTTAGGTACAAACTTTCTATAATGGTTTATCTCCTACTAATTATTCTATGATTGATGCAGCAGTAGGAGGAATCATTAACTGAAAAATGAAGGAAGAAATCTTTGATCCGATCAATGAGATGGCATCAAATAGCTATCAGTGGTAGATAGAATGCATGATGCCAAAAAGACCAGCAGTTGTGCAGGGAGTAGATTGCGTGCCAACCTTACTAGTTGAAATTACAATCCTTAGAGCCGAAGTCAACAACTTGAAGGGAATAGCTATGCATGTTCAGAGCATCACTTGTGACCTGTGTGGAGGAGGACACGATACAAGCAATTGCCAGACAGATAATCCTTTTGCTAAAGCAACTGATATAGCTAATTATGTTGGTAATTTTTTCAGACCGCAACAAAACAATCCCTACTCCAACACATATAATCAAGGGTGGGGGCAGCACCCAAATTTCTCATGAAGCAATCAAAATGCAGCATAACAGCCACCCCTGGGGTTTCAAGTGTCAAAAAAGAAGTCCAACATGGAGGAGCTGATGGTCAAATTTATGCAAAACCAAGAAGCAACTATAAAAAATTTGGAAGCCAAACTTAGGCAGGACCAAGCAACAACAATTCGAAACTTGAAGATGCAAATAGGCCAAATGGCTAAGATAATCTCTGAGAGACCTCAGGGATCCTTGCTCAACAACACGGAGACCAATCCAAGAGAGCAAGTCAATGCTATCATCCTAAGATGTGGTAAAAAGCTGGAGGAGTCACATCAGAAGAAAAAGACCAAAGAGCCAACTACAAATAAGGAACCATCAACTAAAATTCATCAATCACCAAAATAACCAGCAGATGAATGGTCTCCAGGTATACAGTTTGCCGATCCAAATGTGAAGCCCTATGTGCCGCCACTACCGCTCCCAGAGAGACAAATACAGCATTCAGATAAAAAAATTTTTAACTTTTTTAAAATTTTAAAGAATTTATATATTAATATTTTTTTGTAGATGCTATCACTCAAATGCCTAGGTATGCCAAGTTTCTCAAAGAAATTCTAATAAACAAGAAAAAGCTGAATGAGCATGAGAAAATAAATTTAAATGAAGAATGCACAGCAATACTTCAAAATAAATTACCATAGAAGCTAAAAGATCCAAGGAGTTTTACTATTTCTTGCATTATTGGTGATTGTAGTTTTGATAAAGTTTTATGTGATCTAGAAGCAAGTATTAATCTCATGCCTTTTTCTATTTTTAGGAAGCTTGGTCTAGGAGAACCGAAGCATACCACTATTACTCTTCAATTAGCCAATAGATCCATCAAATATCCAAGAGGTATAGTGGAGGATATCTTGGTAAAGGTAAATAAATTTATTTTTTCTGTTGATTTTATTATTCTTGATATGAAAGAAGATTATGATGTACCCCTTATCTTAGGGAGATCCTTTTTAGCTACTGGAGGATCTTTAATAAATATTTAACAAGAAAAATTAATTCTTAGAATCCAAGACGAACAAGTTACTATTAATATTTTCAAAGATACTAAACATCCTGATGATAATCAAACTTATTTTCTAATTGATATTATTGATAATTTAGTATATGAGAATTCTATAGAAAATAGGCTTGAAAGTATGAAAGCTAGCAATGTCCAATTGAAAGAGGGCTCGATCAAATTTGAAAAGTCAAGCTGAAGACTATAAATCAGAACTACTAGATAGGTTATCTTTTTTCTTTTTAGTTTTGATCTTTTTTTTTCTTTTATTT
Source organism: Cocos nucifera (assembly GCA_006176705.1). Taxonomy (NCBI): domain Eukaryota; kingdom Viridiplantae; phylum Streptophyta; class Magnoliopsida; order Arecales; family Arecaceae; genus Cocos; species Cocos nucifera. Next base: position 26,241 of record QRFJ01002864.1, on the reverse strand, counting down.
TTCTGTAATTTATTGTTGCTATTTTACTACTTTGGTGTGTATTTTCAATTTTGTAGAAAAAATTAATGAGAGCTCAAGCAAAATTTCAAAGCTTCAAAGAATCAGACTGAACCAAATCAAATGTATTCCTTCGTGTCCTTTATTGCACACTTTATTTTTCTTTCTCTATTAAGATAATGTAGAATAAGTTAGGGGGTAAAAAAAAAAAATTAACCATGTATCAAGAAGAAAATCTTAAGTAAGCTAGACTGGATAAGTGATAAAAGATAGAAGTATCTGCTAATGAATGTAACAAGTTAAAGAAGTAGATTAGTTGGTCAGACTTTTAGTAGCCTACTTAGATCATCAAAAGACTATTAACACCTCTAATTGCACATGCACACTAACAAGACAAAGTAGGTATTGATTATAAGGTCAATTGAGGATTCAATTATCACTAAAAATTGATAATAATTTGCATTCTAATCAAAGAAACTTGAATTTAAGGAAAGAGCTATCTGTCTAAAAATAAAGTGCAAAAGATAGAGTATATGTGGATTGCCTAAAGCCTAGTAACTGGGTCTTTGCACCTAGGTCAGTATGAAAATTCACATAAAACAGTGGAGGGAAGGTCAGGAATGCTCAGCAAAAAAAAAAAAAGGGGGGGCAGTGTGAAAGCTACCTTCATTCATGAGTATAAAATTGAGAATGTATAGAAAATTAACCAAAATAGATGATACTTTTATCCTTCAATTTAACACTGAAATACTAAAGTTAGTCATCACGAATATAAGTGCTATAGATATTTGATGTACTCTAAGAAAGTTTTTAATTGTATTGACTATAAAATTTGCTTCTGAAGCTCAATGCTTAGTTAGTAGTATTTTCTAAATTTTTTGATCTTTAATTCTAAATTTTAACTTTTTGATGGATGATCTGATTGAAATATGGTATTAAATAAAGCATTGCTAAGGTACTAGCAATGACTAAGTTCGGGGATGTGATAAGTAATAAAAATACACTAATAAAAATATTGAATTATAAAATAAATTAACTTTTTTTAAAAAAATTAATACTTTTATTAATCTTATGTCAGAAAGAAGGCCAACAATATAAAGATCTTATTTTTCTGGATCAAATGAAATAAATTTTAAGTAAAACGGACTTCAAACGAGCCCGAAATTAAATTTCAAAACAAATAAAAAAATCAATCGGTTCGGTTCAAATCAGTTCAAAAAAATTGGCTCAGCAAACTGCCTAACCCTACTGCACTCAGACTGACCACCCACTGATGCCACGCTTATGCCGCACTAATGTTAGAATTTTTTATGGTGCATGGTGGACCACTATAGAGGGCATTTTGGGGATTTCATAGGAACAAGCGTGCTTCGATTACCTGAAGGAAGTGGCGGTCTATGCAACGTCGAGCTTGCACACGATCTACAGAGGGTAATCTAAAAATTCTACTTGATCTAACGAACATTGTTCACTGGGATTTGATCAAACGACTGAAATTTGTGCGCTGACGAATGGTGGATGCAGCTCTCGATCGAGATCCAATGGTTGAGGTTCATCCCGACTTTTAACTAAGAATCTGAAGCTCTCCTATGCATGATCTGATGGCCCAGATTCAATCTTCAAGGATGATCCAATGGTCCAAACAAATTTCAACTTGATCTGGATTTTTAAATTGATTTTTGAGTGGTTTCTGGCCCATTTGATCATCATTAAATGGTCAAATTTCAATCTGAGTTGTGTTAGAAGTTTTAAACCCAATTCTTCCAAACTTTTTGAGGGATTTTGATAAAAATTCTTCTCCTTAGCCTATTTAAGGACCCTGTTGCTGTTGTTGCCAAGAGAAAAAGTTTTGGGAGAGAGTTTTAGGAGAGTGTGAGGAGAGAGTTTTTAGGAGAGAGTTTTGGGAGAGAGATTTTAGAGAGGATTTAAGAGTTTTAAGGGAGAGAGAAGAGAGAGGGCTTTTATTTTCTTTCTTCTTCTTTTCTTCTTCCAACAATCAGGATATCAATCAAGAGACTTTTCTTCTTCTTCATCGAGTTTCCACACCAAGTGTTAGATATGTGTGCCCTAGAAGCCAAAATTGGCTGACACTTGTAATACACTTCTAAAGGCAAAATTATAATTTTGATTATAAATAATAAAATGAATTATTTTCTATCACATATGTGTATTTAGTATCTGTGATACATCCCTTGAGTTAATGGTAATGATAATTATTATTTTCAAGAGTTGAAAATTTAAGATAAGAATTTTCATTATTAACTCATAAAATGCTCCTGACCATAGGATCATCATGAGGATGGTGATTGATCCGAAAAGTTAGTGTACAATCACTTCTTTATAGTAGATGAATCTTGAGTTTACAGTGTAGAGACACTAGAGTGAGAGTACAGATACTCATTAGAGAATGAGGACACCAAGCGTGACCACCTCGAGTAGTCATAAGAAAGTCATCCTTCTCGTCGATGACTGACTCGAAACTGCAGTGGTGTGTCTAGTTTTTTGACCTAAGGTGCATCGACAGTTCATCTTGAGGGTGTTACAGTTTGACTGCACCATAACTCAATCTCCTAGCCATTCGGAATCCTAAGGTGTATGTTGGCTATAGCATATTCATTGTAGGAATTGGATTGCACCAAGATGGAATCTATCTACCTCGATGGATGAGGAGTAGCCCTATGATGATCATGAGAATCAAGTCCATAAGCCCATGGCCATGGTAGAGTGAAATAATAGAAAGAGTTTCTATTAAGGTTTTCATATCGGACTTGAATCGACTGATTAAATCATATGATAGGAATTAGGGTTTGACGAGTTCAACTTAACCCTAATCTGATCGAGGCACAAGATAGAAGAACTTAATCACATAGGTAGCTGCACCAAGAGATTCATTTTCAATTTTGATGGGTTGCCATCATATACTGCTTGGTGTCACTGATGGATTTTGGAAGCAATTAGAATGATTTAGATGATCGATCATTCTAGTTGTCTAAATCAAAAGAGTTATAATCTATCGAAAGGAGTTTCGATGATGTCGATGATGGAGATCATGACATATCTCATTACCATATAGAACTGAACCTAACTAGGTCATAGAAATAAGAGTTTGGATCTAGATATCATCAATTGGACTAACCCAGTTCAATTGATTTGAATTAGATTCAATTAGGTTCAAGAAAATCGTACTAGCACACGATTGAGCCTAACGTTCTTCTTCTATTATCATGAAAAAGTTATCTCGACTGAGCCAAATGTGTTGGTGCTCACTCAGGTACCTTGATCTGATTGGAGCTTGTCCAGGTTAGAAAAGGATTGTCTTAATTTATGAGATAAATTTGAGACAACACCTGCCATTTTACGTCACCTACTAATTCTTATCCTTTGACTTTGGTCAAACATTGACTTTTGACCCTTGGACATCTGCCCATGTGTCATGCACTTATTGGAGAGTAGATAAGGGCTTGTCCCCTCACTGAAATTTGGAAAGGAGGGGGTGCACACCTAGGATGGCATGCACCCATGGATAGGGACACCTAGACTCCTATGCAGATGGAACTCCTGGTTGCCTCTTGGATTCAACTTAAGTGACCCTTACCTATAGACTTTGATCAGTCTTAAGCACCATCTAAGGATGAATCTGTGGGGCTCTCATCTAATTGGATTAGATGATATCATCCCACCAATCAGATTTAGATCCGATTGTACGAAGCAATGCGATTGGCTGGGATGATGCAGCACTGCATGGCGCAGTAGGGTCTATAAATAAACCCTATCTACGCCCAACTTTTAGAGAGTTCCTCTTAGCCCATGCCCCAAGGCTGCCCCTCTCTATCCTCCATGCCATCTTTTGATCCTCTCTCTCCTCTCCATGCCCAAGTGATGTTGGGATTCGGTTTGGTGCGATCCAAGCAAGAAAAGGCTGACGAGAAAGGAAGAAGGCTCTACTGCAGAGACGACAGCAGATCTTCGAAAGGAGTTTTGAAGACCCTCCAAATCAGATCCAGATCTAATTTTTGGAGAAATGATAAAGAAGGAGAAGATCTCCAGATCCATCTTAAGTGGATACCAGTAGAGGCCAGGTGCTTGCGTGGCTAGATCCAGAACCTCAAGCAATCAGCAGGATCATCAACGGATAATTGGATTACCCAGCAAACAAGGTAATATTAATTTAGATTTAATTTAATTTAATTTTTTTATTAGATCATAAAATTAAATCTAAAAAATTTTAGATCTGATTTGGATTTAATAAAAAAATTTTGAAATATGCCTCTCGATCCAATTAGATTTGAACGAACCTGATCCAAAAAATCTGATTTTTCCTTCAACTGGTATCAGAGCCAGGTTGCATAAAATTTATTTAAATCTAATTTAATCTGATAAATTAGTGATTTTAAATATCACATGAGATATGATTAGATCTAAAATTAAAAAATTAAAAAATTAAAATTAATTAATCTAGATCAAAAATGTATGAGATACATAACTAGACTAGGAATAGAATTGTTCTATGTGTAGTCTAGTGTAATCATAATTTTGATTTGATTAATTATGATTTTAAGATCTATTTATTTATTATTTTTTGATCTTATAAATATTATAATCAAAATCTAAAAATAGAAAATAAATTAAATTTAATTTATTCATATGAGATAAGATAGTTTCATGTTTAGACTAGTTGTAAAATTGTTCTACAAAAGGTCTAGATTAAATTTTATTTGATGTGATCAAATTTAAATTTTAATTTTTTAGATGATTATGAGATAATTTAGATCTAAAAAATATGCATTATATGATACATGAGATGTATGTAAAACATGTTTTAATTAGATAAATTTTTATATGAGATATATTCTTAGATCTAATTAGTTTTGTAGATTAGTTGTATTTCTGATTAAGGTGTTCCCCATGACCATCTGGTCATAAGAATAAAGTATGGTTTAAAGACCCTCTCCTTCCATTTGATGGGTGTTCTTATGATGTGTAGGGGGTGCTGCGTGTTCATCTTTAATCAAAAATTGAAAACTTATTTTCTGTAAAACCCTAGATCTTGAAACCTTAGGATCTTATTTACATGTTTTGTTTATGAACCCTAAACTTAATTAAGAATTAAGATTATAAAATATATTAGGTCTAAAATTAAGAATTTTTAGATCTAAGACATGTTCATAAAATTGGGTTTGGACTTGGGTAGCTCAATTAGGTCTAAGCGGTTGATCAAATCGAATCAAGAGTTGGTTAAATGGGATCAATAGTGCTTAAATTGACTAGCCTAATATGATTAAGTCTGGGTCATGATCGAGTCACTTGAGTAATCGATCAAGCTAAGACCTAATTAAACTTAGTGGTTAGAGTTTGGATTGTAGGCTAACCCGATTATTTCTAGCTCAATAATTTGGTGTCTAAGGTAAGTCTAGCAGATATGACCGACTGATTTTTAATTGGGAGCTACTCGACTCAAATATGTTCTTGTTGAGTTAATGGTATATCCCTTCCACCAGTCTCACTTACCTGGCCATGTTTGTTGACTCAGTTCTGATCTAAGGTGGTCAATAATCCGAGCTAACCCATGCCACTAGGTTAGTCATAATGGTTATGGCTATGTCAAGTCTAGTTTAATGAGACCTAAATCAAATCTTCCTAAGAAAAGATTATGTCTAAGATCTTCCACCATTGTAGATGTGCGGGCCCTTCTCGAGGTTGATTATTCTCGATTGGTTATAGTGGTTCAATTACACCAGAAAGATGCAACCATGTCTATTAGGCATTGGATGCTATAGGCTGGAGGATGGATTGGGCTTAATATTTTGGATACAGTGGGAGACTCAATTAGGAGTCCAATCTATGCAAATGGTGCGTCTGACTTAACTAAGGAGTGGATCAATATTTTGGACACGGTGAAATTCATGAATTAGAGATCAAGTTAGGATTTACCATGATTAGAGAATCATTGAACAAGAGTTGTTCACTCATTGGCTAACCCATCACCAATAACTATTATGTGAGGTGATGAGTCAGTTGGTGGGACCACACCATCCACTAAAAATCATTAATCGTGAAGATTTTTGCATCTTTACAGAAAAAGTATAGAGATTCGAGAAAATAGTGGAAGCTAATTTATTTAAAAATAAAATCTCTAAATAAATTGGTAAAGTCTTAATTATAATATCTAACTAGAAACTTTGACTCTCTATAGAAAAATGTCTGCATCCAACCCATTAGCACGAATTTCGAACACCCATAGACTGACTGGATCCAATTACAAGGATTGGCTCTAAAACTTCAAAATCATTTTGGATTCCAAGAAGTTAACTCATGTATTGGACCAGGATCCTCCCACCTTACTAGCTCATCCAACCACTAAATAGAGAGCATCTCTGGATAAGTGGACAGATGAAGATAACAAGGCAAGATACTATATATTGGGCTCGATGTCTGATGAACTTCAGTGCCAACATGAAGATATCAGGACTGCTCGCCAAATGTTAGCTCACCTATAGGTAATGTTAGGTGAACAGAGTCGTGCAGCCAAGTATCAAGTCACTAAATAATTTTTCAAGGCTAAGATGCGTGATGGGCAGTCAGTCTAAGATTATTGTCTGATGATGATCGAGGACTTGGAAGAGCTTGAGAAGCTCGGAGTGATGTTGGACTTGGATCTGTAGAATGATATAATTCTGCAATCCTTGACTAATGTGTATGGGCAGTTCATCATGAACTACCATATGCATAAACTTCAAAATTCCCTGGCCGAACTTATGAACATGCTGGTTACCGCTGAGCTTTCCATGAAAGGTTCTAAAGGCTCAGTGCTTGCTATGGAACAGACTTCTTCTAAGAGAAAGTCTTTTGAAAAGAAGAAGAAGTCTACGAAAAAGTAGAAGGTTGGAAGAGGAAAGAAGAAAAAGGCAAGCTGAAGAAGGCACTGACAGGAAAGTGTTTCCATTATAATAATGACCACGAAAGTGGAACTGCCCTCATACCTGGCCACCCTGAAGAATAAGGAGGAGGCAGTCCTTCTGGAGGTATGCTCGTTATTAAGTCTAACCTTATGATTTCTTCTACATTC
>QRFJ01002864.1:0-18178 GCA_006176705.1 Cocos nucifera | reverse complement strand
GTTTTCTTGTACACACATGGTTCATCCACATTCTTGATAAAACCAAACTCTTTTATTGTTTCATCAAAATGGATGTTCCAACTCCTTGATGCTTGCTTTAATCCATAAATGGATCTCTTAAGTTTGCATACCTGATTTGGTCTCTCATTTGACTCAAATCCTTCTGGCTGTGACATATAGACCTCCTCCTCAAGGAAACCATTAAGGAAGGCAGTCTTTACATCCATTTGCCATATTTCATAGTCGTGGTATGCTGCTATAGCAAGCATAATCCGAATAGATTTGAGCATGGCAATAGGTGAAAATGTTTCATCATAATCAATCCCCTATTTTTGCCTAAAACCCTTAGCCACCAATCTGGCCTTATAGGTTTCAATTTGACCATCAGCTCCAATCTTTTTCTTAAAAATCCATTTGCATCCAATAGGATTTATATCCTCTGGTGCATCCACCAAAGTCCATACTTTGTTGGTGTGCATGGATTCTATTTCGGATTGCATGGCAGCCAGCCATTTGTAAGAGTCCTTACTTTTGACTGCTTTCGTATAGGTCAGAGGTTCGTCATTCTCAATGACTTGGGCTTCATTGTTCTCAATAATGAACCCATACCTCACAGGTGTATTTCGTACTCTTTTAGACCTATGGATAGGAGTTATGTGTTCTGGTTCTTTTATGTGATTATATGGTTGAGAAATTTCTATTTGATTTTTCTTGAACTTCACTAAGTTCAATATTTCTGCCACTGCCCTTTTCTAGGATAAATTCTTTTTTCATGAAAATGGCATGCCTACTTACAAATACCTTTTGTTCAGTAGGATGGTAGAATAAATATCCTATACTATTTCTAGGATATCCTATAAATAGACATCTGTCTGATCTAGCATCAAGTTTATGTCCAAAATTTCTTTTGACATAAGCTGGACAACCCCATATCTTAAGATACTTAAGATTAGGTTTCTTACTTCTCCATATGTCATATGGAGTACTAGATACAGATTTAGAAGGTACTCTATTCAAGATGTAAATTGCAGTCTCCTAGAGCATGACCCCAGAAGAAAATAGGTAATTCAGTGAAGCACATCATGGACCGTACCATATCTAATAAGGTATGATTTTTTCTTTCAGCTACACCATTTAATTGTGGTGTATAAGGAGGTGTCCATTCAGAGAGAATCCCTTTAAATTTAAGATAGTCAAGAAACTCACTAGATAAGTATTCTCCTTCCCGATCAGATCGAAGGATTTTTATACATTGTCCAGTTTGTTTTTCGACCATACTTTGATACTCTTTAAATTTATCAAAGGCTTCTGATTTATGTTTCATAAGATACACATATCCAAACCTAGATAAATCATCAGTGAATGTTATAAAATAAGAGTATCCTCCTCTGGCTTGAGTTGTCATAGGACCACATACATCCGTATGTACAAGTCCTAATAACTCATTTGTCCTTTCTCTATGTCCACTAAATGGAATCTTGGTCATTTTACCCATGAGGCATGATTCACAAGTTCCCAATGATTCATAATCAAAAGGATCAAAGAACTTTTCTTTGTATAACTTGTTAATCCTAGCCTCACTAATATGACCTAATCGACAATGCCAAAGTAAAGTATTATTTATGTCATCTCTCTTACGTTTTCTATTTTCATCAATATGAAATATATTATCATCCAAACATAGAGTCAACAAACCATTGCTAAATATGCCAAAATAAATATTTTCATTAGAATATTTGATCGAGCAACCTTCGCTCGTTACATTAAGACTATAACCTTGTTTTAATAACAAGGGTATAGATATAATATTTCTAATGATCTTAGGCATATAATAATAATTTGTAAGCTCTAAGATCTTCCCATAAGGTAACTTCAATATATTTGTCCCTACAGCTTCTGCTTGGATAGACTCTCCTCCAGCGCCATAGAGCTTGAAGTCACCTTTCTTCAAACTCTTAATTTTCTGCAGCCCCTGCAAAGATTTGCAGATATGAAAACCACAGTCGGTATCTAATACCCAAGAATTTGAAATGGAAAGAATTTAATGATAATATAGTATGTATCTCATACATACCTTTTGGTGCATTATTTGCACCAGACTTCATGGTTGCAAGGTAAGCCTTGCAATTCCTCTTCCAATGACCTGCTTTGCCATAGTGAAAATAGGTCATCTATGTCCGGAGACCTTCTTCCCCTTTTTCTTCTTATTTATACCACTTTTAGGGTTCAACCTTCTCTTTGAACCCTTTTTGCCTGCCTTCTTCTTGGAGATCCCTTCCACAAGAAGAAGAGGAGCCTTATCTTTCTTGATATGGCTTTCTGCTGTCTTGAGCATATTTAACAGCTCAGGCAATGAAGAATTCAGTTTGTTCATGTGATAGTTCATGACAAACTGAGAAAATAATTCTGGGAGTGATTGCAGGATCAAATCCTGACTTAACTCTCCATCCATTACAAAACCTAATTGACTTAATCGAGTGATTAGGTCAATTACCATCAAAACATGATTTTGTATGGATGTTCCTTCTATCATTCTTGCATGAAATAATTGCTTAGATATCTCATATCTAGCAGTCCTACTATGCTCTCCATAAAGCTCTTTTAGATTGAGCAATATGGATTGAGTGTCCATGCCTATCATGCTGCCTCTGTAATTCATTATTCATAGAGGCAAGTATGATGCATTTGACAGTAAGGGAATCATTTTGCCACATCTTGTATGTGGACTTATCTTCATCTGTGGCATCATTTTCTAATGGCTTAGGATCAGGGGTGTCAAGAATATAGGAGAGTTTTTCTTGACTGAGTACTATTTTAAGGATTTCTCAACCAGTCAACATAATTTTGATCAGTCAATTTATTTGAATCCAAAATTGAACGTAATGAAAGTGAAGAAGCCATTTAATCTACATAATAAAGAACAATACATAAGCAAACAATTCATGATGACAAACATAATTAAATTAGGACTTTAATTTAATTATGTCTCCCACTAAAAATCATAACCCTCTTATTGATTTTCTTAGTGAGAATAAGATCCTAATTTCCTTATAAAAAGTCTTGTGGTTGTACAACAAACTTGTTATAAGTTCAAAGGTAGGAAACTCTTTCTAATGTATTTTATGCAACTCTCAAAAAACTTTTGCCTCTAAAATATTAATAGCCTTGTGTTAGCACAACAAACTTTAATGTTTTAGTTTAAGTAGAACCCTTCATTTCTATACAGTCAAAAATGAAATATAACTACTTTTGTGGTTACACAACAAAGTAGTATATTCAAAATGCTGTAAGCATCTCAATGCACTAGATTAATATTACATCTTTTCCCATGATAGATCTTGTGGTTACACAATAGAACTAATATGGTTTTGGACATAATAAGAAAATAGTATGAAGGAAGGCCTTAATGTAGTGAATATAATATTAAGCATTTCAATCTAGAATTAAATTAATCAAATCAGCTAGGTAAATGGGAGAGAAATGGGAGTCCCCCGTTGCTTTTCTTAGACACCAATAAATTGGCCAGGTCAGACAATGGAACTAATTAAAAAATCATGTTCTCTTTACCAATCATAAATCAATTTTCTTAGACACTGATTGATCAATTAGACATCCTGACTGATTTAGCTATAAATTAATTACACTACAACTTAACATAATTTTTTATAGAGGGATTTAAATGGTCTTGATGCACATGTTGATTTAAAATAAACTAAATACATAATAGCATTAATTATGATAAAAATTATATATATCTATTAACATGTATAATTATTCTAGGACAACCATCATTATATAGTGAATACTTTCCACTATGTCAGGGCAACCTTTATAGAATAATATATACAACATAATCTCATTATGATAAGTAAAAGAATATGATCTCATCATATAAATAAAAACATGCTAAAAATATTATATCATATTTTTTATTTATGCCATTATACTGTAAGCAAAGCATTATATGATTTAACCTAAGAAGGCTTGCTTTGATACCAATGATATGTTTGGTGTATAGGGCAGAAGCATGGATTTTAAAGTAAAAATATGAAATCAAATAAACCAAACCCAAATCCTAGGACCACCTTATTAGCAATTAAATCATATAACATGCATTTGTAATATAAAAGAAAGTATTAGAACATACCTCTTATCGCTAAACCCTAAATTGACCCTGATCGTCGGTAGTAGTCCGTCAAGGGTTCCACCAGGTGCCCACGTGTTCACCCTCCAATGTTGATCCACATAGAGACTTGATCAAGACACCAGCACCTCTGATTTATATGATTAAAATTCTTATAATAAGAACTTTAATTAAATGGGCAAGACCTTCTTAAGCCTTTATGTCACCTTCCTTGCCTTTCCTTATCTATCTTTCTTTTTCTTTTGTCTTCTTAATTTTTCTTCCTAATCTCTTAGTATTAAGATGACTTATTGTCCCTATAATGACAAGGTCTAGATAAGAGAAAGGAAGAAAGAAAATTAGATAAAAAAAAACTCTTGTAAGAAAGAAAAGATAATGTTCACATCATCGGACTCTTGGTGTGCACCCCTATTTATAAAGTACGTAGGGGTGCCAACAAAAAATCTCACACCCTTTCCTCATCAAATTCTCATGCCCCATCAGCCAATCTCATGCCTCATCAGTAAAAATGAGATATAGACTTAGTCCAAGAGGTGCCTTAAAATAGAAGGACTCTTCGGACTAATTCTACGTAGTTTTTCTATGAAGAGTCGCGATGCTTCATCTTTGGTGCCACCCTTTCATCCATTAGATCATGAAACAAGGCCATCCAATGGCTCTAAAAAGGGGCACCCATTCAGCAAGAAGGCATGGAGATAAACATTGAATAGTCAAAGTCCCAAGAGACTTTGACTTGGTCCAAGAGATGTCAAGGAGGAGTAGGCGGAATGGAGTCTTGGGCGGCAAGGGGTCTTGGGCGATAAAACATCCTGGGCAAAAAATTTAAAAGGAAAAAGAAGTATTTCATCTATAGAAGGACTCTTCTGTGCCCCATATCAGATGTCCATGCTAATTCAAAAAATATTTATGCGACATAACAAATGGAAAAAGTCAAAGAAGGTAGGCGCCAACTAATTCCATGCGCCAAAAAATCTTTGCGCATGAAATACTTCCCACATGCAAGAGAGAGACTCTCTGGTGCATGGGATGTAGGTATGTGGCACCCAATCTGAAGCCCAATCAATCTAGGTTAATCCAACTCAAGACCAAATCCTATTTGACTCAAATCGGATCTAAATTAGCCCAAATCAGAAGCCGATTCGAATCCAATTTGAATACAGATGCTAGGGTTTGCTATATGTGCTAGCATATTCATCTTGCAAACATGGTCTAATCTAATTAGACCCTTAATCAATTCTCTTTGTGTATGACCCATTGGGTTCCACATCTAACCAGTAGTTAGTCTGGGTGTGATTTGACCTAATCTAGTTAGAACATAACCAAACCGATTTAGGTCAAAACTAGCCAACCCAATATGACTTAATTTAGAACACTTTCTAATTTAATGATCAAATTAAAATTTTAATTTGATAAAATCTACAAGACATGATTGACGTCTAGCAATGTATCATGACTATTCGAAAGATATGAAATTTTGATGAAAATATCAAAAATACCCTTCAGTGAAAATTACCATACAACTAGATCCTACAATCTCCATGCATCCTGAATATGACTCTGGATATGAAAATATGTCAATCGCAATCTCATATTCATTTTTCTTTCAATCTTATGATAATGATTCATTTAATGAAATATTAAAAGTCATTCCTAATTTTCATCATGCTTTGATCAAAGTCTTCCTGAATCATTATTTGTTTGAAGTAGGTAGGATGCTATTTCCTCTTACCAGGAGTGATCGATTCCTTGTTAACCTACTCACAATCTTCATATATATAATCTACCATATCTAGATCATCCCATACATAACTAAGTCATGAATGAGTATGAACCAAAATATGGATTTATATATATAAGATTCTATGGTAGTTTCAGGTCAAAGGATTACATGCACAAATTCCACTATGAGAACCATCTATTGACATGTAGATAAGACTCCATTAGATATTCTTGATTTGGATCGATTTGGTAAACTCATTCTCTAATGAGCACCTACATTCTTGTATTAGTATCATACATAAGTTATTATGAGGTCAATTATCCTCTCAATCGAGCATACAAAGAATGTGCTAGTCTTACCGAAAAACATTGATCCCTAATTCAATGTCCCATTGACTAGAAATAATTAAATTAGGGTTTTAAGATTTTAGGTCTCACTGGTATGATCTCATCATAATCCTAAAATCATAGCCCTAATTTATAGGATTCATCATAATAATAAGACACCGCATATGATGAAAAAAAACTACCTTTATTTATTTTTTTAAAAATGTCATTACATAAGTTTGGAAGATAAAGAATAGCCCAAAAATTAATTGGCTTGAGGGCATATTCCTTTCAGTGTCTGGTTCTTTGACCTGAGGTGCATCGGCAGTTCACCTTGAGGGTGTTATAGTTTGACTACACCATGACTCGATCTCCTAGCCATTTTGAATCCTAAGGTATATGTTGGCTATAGCATGATCATTGCAGGAATTGGATTGCACCAAGAAAAAATCTATCTGCCTTGGTAGATGAGGAGCAGCCCTATGATGATCATGAGAATCAAGTCCGTAAGCCCATGGCCATGGCAGAGTGAAATAATAGAAAGAGTTTCTATTAAGATTTTTACATCGGACTTGAATCAAATGATTAAATCATATGACAAAAATTAGGGTTTGACGAGTTCACCTTAACCCTAATCTGATCAGGGCTTAAGATTGAAGAACTTAGTCACATAGATAGCTGCAATGAGAGGTTCATTTTTAGTTATGATGGGTTGCCACCATATACTACTAGGTATCACTAGTGGATTTTGGAAGCAATTAGAATGATTTAGATGATTGATCATTCTAGTTGTCTGAATCAGGAAAGTTCTGATCCATCGGAAGGTATTTCGATGATGTCAATGATAGAGATTGCGACATATCTCATTACCATATAGAATCGAACCTAACTGAATCATACAAATAAGGGTTTGGATCTAGATATCATCAATTGGACTAATCCAGTTCAATTAATTTGAATTAGATTCAATTAGGTTCAAGAAAATCATGCTAGCACACGATTGAGCCTAATGTTCTCCTTCAATTATCATTTTAAGTTGTCATGAATGTGCCAAATATTTTTGTGCTCACTCAGGTACCTTTACTTGATCTGACTGGAACTTGTCCGAGTCAGAAAAGGATTGTCTTAATTTATGAGATAAATTTGAGATAATACCTGCCATTTTCTGCCACCTACTAATTCTTGTCTTTTGACTTTGGTCAAACATTGATCTTTGACACTTAGACATCTGCCCATATGTCATGCATCCATAGGAGATTGATTTTGGACCAGTCAACCTACTAAAAAGGAGGTGGACTAGGGGTGCATGCCTAGGGAGGCATGCGCCCATGGATAGAGGTACCTGGAGTCCCATATAGATGGGAATCCAATTACTTTAGGGTTTCTACCTAGGTGGCACCAAAGATTAGACTTTAACCAATCTTAGGCACCATTTAAGGATGATTTAGAGGAGCTTTTATCTGATTGGATCAAGTGATGTCATCCCATCAATCAAATTTAGATTTGATTGCATGAAGCGACGTGATTGGCCAGAATGATGTGGCACTGCATGGCGCAGCAGGGTCTGTATGGGACTCCAGTTACTTTAGGGTTTCTACCTAGGTGGCACCAAAGATTAGACTTTGACCAATCTTAGGAACCATTTAAGAATGATTTAGAGGAGCTCTTATCCAATTGGATCAAGTGATGTCATCCCATCAATTAGATTTAGATTTGATTGCACGAAGCGATGTGATTGGCTAGGATGATGTGGCACTGCATGGCACAGCGGGATCTATATAAACCCTATCTGCACCTAGTTTCAGAGAGCTTAGACCATTGCCCATGCCATAAGGCTGCCCCTCTTCCTCCTCCATGCCATCTTTAGGTCTCCTCTCTCCTCTCCATGCTCAAGCAGATTTGGGCTCCAGTTTGGTGCGATCCAGGCAAGAGAAAGGTGACGAGAAAGAAAGAAGGCAGCACTACTGCAAGAGACGATACCCGATCTTCAAAAGAAGTTTTGAAGATCCTCCAAATCAGATCTAGATCTGATATTTGAAAAAATTATAATGACGGAGAAGATCTCTAGATCCAGCCTGAGTGGATACCGATAGAGGCTAGGCACTTGTGTGGCTAGATCTAGAACCTCAAGCAATCAGCAGGATCATCATAGGGTAATCTGATTACCCAACAACAAGATATAAAATTAAATCTATTTTAATCTATTTTTTATTTTTATTAGATCTATAAAATTAGATCTAAAATATCTTAGATCTGATTTGGATTCAAAAGAAAAAATTTTTGAAATATCTCTCTTGATCCAATCAAATCTGAACGAACCTGACCCAGGAAACTAGGTATTTCTTTCACGAACGTGCAGTATCCCTACATGCCATAAGAGCATCCTATCGAATGGGAGGAGAGGGCCTTTAAATCCTACTTTGCTCTTATGATCGAATGGCCAAGGAGAATGCCTTAATCAAAAATAATTATTATATTACAAAATAATAAATCTATAACATATATCTCAGATAAAGTTATAGATCTAAACATTCTCATTCTGTATACATCTCATGTATCAATCATTAAATCCTAAATTCATACTTTCAAATCACATATAATATCTAAAAAATAAATTTTATATTGATCATAGAAAAATAAAATCTATTCTAGATAAATCATAGAACTATTCTATAACTAGTCTAGGCATACTTCATTCAGATCTCATATAAAAATTAGAAATTTTATTTTCTATTTTTAGATCTGATTATAATATTTATAAAATCTAAAAATAGAAGCAATAAGATTTTAAAAAAATTAATTATATCAAAAAAAAATTTAGCACTAGACTACTCATAGAACAATTCTAAACCTAGTCTATATTTGCATCTCACACAAGATTGATATGAATCTAAAATTTTTAATCTTTTTGATTTTAGATTTGATCACATCTAATGTGACATCTAAATTTTTTAGTATCAGATCATAGATCATAAAAGAAATTAGATCTAAAATAGATATAAAGAGCTACTAATGCAGCTCTGATACTAGTTGAAGGAAAAACTGCTTTTTCCTGCCATTAGATCGGTTTGATCTGACTAGATCTATAGAGAATATTTCAAAAATTTTTCTACAAAGTCTAATCAAACTAGAGAGTTATCCAATCTAATTTTAATATACTAATTTTAAAAATTAAAATTTAAATTAAAATAGTAACATTTGATGTTACCTTTAGGATAAACTACCTTTATCCTGTTGATGATCTACGGAAGCTTTGGGTTCTAGATCAAGACACGCACATGCCTAGCCTCTACCAGAGTCCACTCAGACTAGATCTAGAAGTACTTTTCTTCTAGATCTGATTTGTAAAAATTAGATCTAAATCTAATTTTGTATAGCCTTCGAATCAACTGATGAAGGCAGCGTGCTCATCTCACGAACGTCGTCTCTTTCCTTGAAATCTTTGCGCCAATTTCTTTAGACCTTCTCTTGGAACCTTGGCCCAACCTTTGGGCATAGAGAAGAAGAAGAGGAGGGTGGAGAAAGAGGGGATAATAGCAAGATGGGCTTTGGGGCGTGGAGCAATGACCATATTAAACCTTAGGGCGTAGGGTCTCTTAAATAGAACCCTACACCACCTCAGTGTTCCAATCAATCAAGCAACCAATTGCTTAATTTGTTTCTGATTTCTTGACAAATTTTCATGCAAACTGTTAGATATGTGCCCTAGAAGCCAAATTGGCTAAACCCTTATAATACACTTCTATGGGTAATTTTATAATTTTGACTATAAATTAATAAAAAAATTATTTTCTATCACAGTGTGTATTTAAAGTATCTGTGATACATCTTTTGAGTTAATGGTTTTGATAGTTCATATTTTCAAGAGTTAAAAATTTAAGATATAAATTTTCATAATTAACTCATATACATCTCCAGACTGTAGGATCATGATGAGGATGGTGATTGATTTGGAAGGTTGGTGTGCGCTTTCTTAGAATAGATGTGTCTTGAGTCTACGGTGTGGAAATACTGAAGTGAGAGTACAGGTACTTGCTAGAGAATAAGGGCACTGAGCATGACCATCTCGAGCAGTTATAAGAAAGTCTACCTTCTTGTCGTTGACTAACTCGATGCTGTAGTGGTGTGTCGATTCTTTGACCTGAGGTGCATCGATAGTTCATCTTGAGGGTGTTATAGTTTGACTGTACCATAACTCAGTCTCCTAGCCATTCGAAGTCCTGAGGTGCATATTGACTATAGCATTTCATTGTAGGAATTGGATTGCACCAATAGGTGATCTATCTACCTCAGTAGATGAGGAGTAGTACTATGATAATCATGAGATTGAGTCCTTAAGCCCATGGCCATGATAGAGTGAAGATGATAGAAAGAGTTTCTATTAGAGTTTCATATTAGATTCGAATCGAATGATTAATTCATATGACAGATATTGGGTTTGACGAGTTCATCTTAACCTTAATCCAGTCAAGGCTCAAGATAGAAGAATTCAATCACACAGGTAGTGATGCGTGCTGATCTATAGCTATGGCAAGTGCATCAGTTGATCAAGTAATAAAGTAAGTGAGTAGAGTATCATCCCTAGAGGATTGAAAAATAAGTACTGAAAAGCTCTTTCCTATGCTTTATTTAGAAGATCGATTTATGAGAATAAGAAATTAAAGAATAAAATAAAGAAAAATTTTAAGAAAATAGAGAGAGTGTAATTATTAGGATTTTAAACTTAAGAGCAATGGGTTACTAAGGCAATCGGTTCACCAACTCAGTCAATACAATATTCAAGTTATTAGGTAAATTTTATTTCATGTGATGGTGGAGTCTCCTAGTTTATTCACTACCCTTTGGTTCAGGCATAGCAAAACTATCAATATTTATTAATTATCCTTTGATCTAGGTGTAATTTAAATAAATATCAATGCATTAAGTTTTATGAAACCCTCTAATTAAAATATGCTGCAGCCAAAGCTTACTAAAATTCCAGCATGCATATAAATTCTCATTTGATTCATAATACAAGGTATATAATCAAAAAGCAATAACATAGATGTACTTGGTCCATAATATCTATGTTCATCAGAATAATTAGAAGATGGTCAGTAATCTAAAAGCATTAAGATCAGATTTATATACTCCTCATGAATAAAATTTAAAATTAAAAATAAATCATAATGAATATTGCATCAAAAGAGTGGCTACACCTCAGCCTTAGTAAAAAAAAATTTAGTTCATGATAATAAGTTGAAGAATAGCAAATAAAATAAAAGGCATGAAGAAATTAGACTATTTGATTGCTGAAATTGATTGTTCGTTGCTCTTGGTGAAGAAAAAATCAGATTTTTTGGGTCAGTTTCGTTCAAATCTGATTGGATCGAGAGGTATATTTTAAATATTTTCTCTTAGATCTAAATCAGATCTGATACTTCTAAGATCTAATTTTATGATCTGATAAAAAAAATTAAATTAAATTAAATCTAAATTAATGTTACCTTGTTTGCTGGGTAATCCGATTACCTGTTGATGATCCTGCTGATTGTCTGAGGTTCTGGATCTAGCCATGCAAGCGCCTGACCTTTATCGATATCCACTCAGGCTAGATCTAAAGATCTTCTCCTTCTTTATCATGTCTTTCAAAATCAGATCTAGATCTGATTTGGAGGGTCTTCGAAACTCCTTTTGAAGATCTGCTGTCATCTCTGCAGCAGTGCTGCCTTCTTCCTTTCTCGTCAGCCTTTTCTTATCTAGATCACACCAAATTGAATCCCAACTATCCTTCGGCGTGGAGAGGAGAGAGAGGATCAGAAGATGGCATGGAGGAGGGAGAGGGGCAGCCTTGGGGTGTGGGCTAAGGGAAACTCTCTAAAAGTTGGGCGCAGATAGGATTTATTTATAGACTCTGCTACGCCATGCAGTGCTGCATCATCCCAACCAATCGCATTGCTTATTGTAATCAGATTTAAATCTAATTGGTGAGATGACATCACCTGATCCAATCAGATGAGAGTCCTATAGATTCATCTTTAGATGGCACCTAAGACTGGTCAAAGTCTATTGGTAAAGGTCATCTAAGTTGAATCCAAGAAGCAACCTGGAGTCCCATCTGCATGGGACTCCAAGCATCCCTATCCATGGGCGCATGCCATTCTAGGCGTGCACTCCCTTCTTTCCAAATTCCAATGAGGGGACAAGTCCCTATCTGCTCTCCAATAAGTGCATAACACATGGGTAGATGTCCAAGGGTCAAAAGTTAACATTTGGCCAAAATCAAAGGACAAGAATTAGTAGGTGATGGAAAATGGCAGGTGCTGTCTCAAATTTATCTCATAAATTAAGATAACCCTTTTCTAACCTGGACAAGCTTTAGTCAGACCAAGTAAATATACCTAAGTGAGCACAAACACATTTGGCTCAGTCGAGACAACTTTTTCATGATAATAGAAGGAGAACGTTAGGCTCAATCATGTGCTAGCACGATTTTCTTGAACCTAACTGAATCTAATTCAAATCAATTAAACTGGGTTAGTCCAATTGATGATATCTAGATCTAAATCCTTGTTTGTGTGATCCAGTTAGGTTCAGTTCTATATGGTAATGGGATATGTCATGATCTCCATCATCGACATCATCGAAACTCCTTTCCATGGATCAGAACTCTTCTGATTCAGACAACTAGAATGATCGATCATCTAAATCATTCTAATTGCTCCCAAAATCCACCAGTGACACCTAGCAGTATATGGTAGCAATCCATCAAAACTAAAAATGAACCTCTTGGTGCAGCTACCTGTGTGATTAAGTTCTTCTATCTTGAGCCCCGATCAGATTAGGGTTAAGGTGAACTTGTCAAACCCTAATTCCTATCATATGATTCAAACATTCGATTCAAGTCCAATGTGAAAATCTTAATAGAAACTCTTTATATTATTTCACTCTGCCATGGCACCTCAAGGTTTTGAATGGCTAGAAGATCGAGTCATGGTGTAGTCAACCTATAACACCCTCAAGGTGAACTGTCGATGCACCTCAGGTCAAAAAATCAGACACACCACTGCAGCTTCGAGTCAGTCATCGATGAGAAGGTAGACTTCCTTATGACTACTCGAGGTGGCCACGCTCGGTGCCCTTGTTCTCTAACGAGTATCTATACTCTCACTCCGATGTCTCTACACCGTAGACTCAAAACTCATCTACTATAAAGAAGCGATTGTGCACTAATCTTTTGGATCAATCACCATCCTCATGATGATCCTATGGTCAGGAGCATTTTATGAGTTAATAATGAAAATTCTTGTATTAAATTTTTAACTCTTGAAAATAAGAATTATCATTACCATTAACTCAAGGGATGTATCACAGACACTAAATACACATATGTGATAGAAAATAATCCATTTTATTATTTATAGTCAAAATTATAATTTTGCCCTTAGAAGTGTATTACAAGTGTCAGCCAATTCTGACTTCTAGGGCACACATATCTAACAAACTCCCACTTGATCTAAAGCTAATTGGCTATAAATCTAAGTCCTATCTTCTCACGGTGGGCTTCAATCTTCTACTGGCCTAACGCTTTGTAAGTGGGTCCGCCACATTATCTGTGGAGTCAACTCTCTTGACCTCGATGTAACCCTTCTCAAGGTAATCGCAGATGAGGTGGTATCGCTGCTCGATGTGCTTGAATTTCTGGTGAGACCTTAGCTCCTTAGCAAGGGCTATGGTGCCATGTTGTCGCAGTACAGAGGAATGACATCTGATGGCATCACTCCAATCTCTGTGACAAACTTCTTGTACTAGAATGCCTCCTTTGCAGCTTCTGACGTAGCAATGTATTCTGCTTTCATGGTGGAATCTACTATCATTGTCTGCTTGAAACTTTTTCAACTAACAGCTCCATCATTGCATAAAATAGACTCCCGGATGTCGACTTTTGATCATCTACATTGGACATAAAATCCAAGTCTGTATACCCCTGGACTTGGAGTTCTCCATTACCAAAGATCAACAACATATCCTTAGTTCTTCTCAAGTACTTAAGGATACATTTCACTGAAGTCCAGTGTTCTTCACCTAGATTCGATTGATATCTACTCGTGACACTCACAGCATGGGCTATATTAGGTCGTGTACATAACATGGCATACATGAGGCTCCCTATTGCTGAAGCATAAGGGATCTTGCTTATGCGTTCTATTTCCTCAGGTGTGCTAGGGCACATCTTCTTAGAAAGATGAATGCCATGTCTGAAGGGTACCAAACCCCTCTTAGAGTTTTCCATGCTAAACCTCTTTAGCACTTCCTCTATGTACATCTTCTGTGAAAGTCCTAGCATCCTATTCGGTCTATTTCTATAGATCTTAATTCCTAGAATAAAGGATGCTTCTCCTAGGTCTTTCATGGAGAATTCTTTAGATAACCACATTTTAACTATGGTCAACATGGGAATATCATTCCCAATAAGGAGGATGTCATCCACGTACAATATGAGGAAGACAACAGTGCTCCCACTGACCTTTTTGAAGACACAGGGCTCCTCCTTGTTCTTGATGAAATCAAACAATTTGATCACATCATTAAAAGGAGTATTCCAGCTCTGAGATGCTTGCTTAAGTCCGTATATGGACCTTTGCAGCTTGCATACCTTGTGATCAGTAATCACTCGAATGTGAAACCTAGCGACTATTTTTATATAGATATCTTCCTCAAGATATCCATTTAAGAATGTCGTTTTCACGTCCATTTGCCATATTTCATAATCGAAATAGGCTGCAACAGCAAGCAATGTGCGGATGGATTTTAGCATAGCTACTGGCGAAAAGGTATCCTGATAGTCAATGCCTTCGCGTTGACTATAACCTTTTGCCACTAATCTAGCCTTTGAATGTCTCCACATTCTCATCTGCACCAATCTTTCTCTTGAAGATCCATTTACACCCAATAGGTACTATACCTTCTGGTGGATCTACCAAGGTCCAGACTTGGTTTGAGTGCATCGAGTCAATTTCTGACTTCATTGCCTCTAGCCATTTCTCGGAGTCGATATCTGATATCGCCTCGTTGTAGGTTTTGGGATCATCACCATGAAGCACCATTACCTACGAGGAACATTTTTTCTATTTCCTCTAAAATAGTACCTAAGTATCTTCTCAGGGAGGATGGAAAACTCTTTCCGATCTACGAGGTGGAGGAGGTAGTGATTGTATTGGCTCAACCTGATTTGGTTCCATTTGGTCCTTAGCTCGTTGCTCTTGTGAGACTTTCTCATCGAGCTTGATCTGCTTTCCAATGCCGCTATCTTGAATAAACTATTTTTCAAGAAAGATGGCATGTCGACTCACAATCACATTGTGATCTTCTGGAATGTAGAAATAATATCCTAATGACTCTTTAGGATATCCTATAAATCGAGCTCTAAAGGACCTAAAGTCTAACTTGTCCGCTTGTTGTCTTTTGACATGAGCCGGACAACCCCAAATTCTGAGATGACTCAGACTTGGTTTCTTACCATGCCATATCTCATACGGTATGGTAGGAATGGTTTTAGAAGAAACTCCTATTCAGTAAGTATATTACAGTTAACAAAGAGTATCCCCAAAGATAATTAGGAGGTCTGTGAAGCTCATCATGGATCGGACCATATCTAATAGGGTCCGATTTCCTCCATTCTGAAACCCCGTTGAGTTGAGTGTTCCAGGTGGAGTCCATTGAGAGACTATGCCATTTTTCTTGAGATAGTCTAGGAATTTTTGACTAAGGTATTCACCTCCTCGATCTGATCGAAGAACCTTAATGGGTTTTCCAGTTTATTTTTCTACTTCATGTCTGAATTCTTTGAACTTTTCAAAAGCTTCAGACTTGTATCTCATAAGATACACATACCCATACCTAGATAGATCATTGGTAAAGGTAATGAAGTAGACAAAATTGCCTCTAGCCGGCACATCAAATGGGCCGCACACATCAGTATGTACTAGGGCAAGAAGATCCGTGGCCCTTTCCCCATGTCCTACAAAAGGGAGTTTAGTCATTTTGCCATGAAGATAAGATTCACAAGTTGGATATGACTCGAAAGTCAGACAATGGACTCAATAGCCCTGATTTTCTCCAATTTGTTAATCCTATCTTCTGCTATATGACCTAGTTTTAGGTGCCATAGATACCTATCATTTGGACTATCCCTAGGTCATTTTATGGCATTCACATTTTGCTCGATATTAAAAATAGATACATCAATATGTAACTGATAAAGACCGTTAATAAGAAAATCACTTGCAATTTTATTTCTTTTCATAAAGAATATTACAATGATCCTTAAGAAAACTAATTACATAGCCTTCTAGTGCAAGGCATGAAATAGAAATCAAATTCCTTGCTTGCTAGGTACATAATAATAGTCTTTTAAAACTAAGTCTAAACCAGATGGTAGTCAAAGAGGATATGTTCCTACCTCTACGATAATAACTCTTGCTTCATTTTCGATGCATAGGATCATCTCACCATCCCTTTGCCTTCTGCTATCCTTAAAATCCTGCATGGAAGTGCACAAATGAGCACTAGAACCAGAGTCAAGCACCCAACTGGATGCAGAAGAAATCATAAGGTTAGACTCAATAACGAGCATACCTCCAGAAGGACCTGCCTCCTTCTTATTCTTCAGGGTGGCCAGGTAAGTAGGGCAGTTCCACTTCCAGTGGCCATCATTGTTGCAATGGAAATACTTTCCTTTGTCAGCGGCCTTCTTCTTTAGCTCTGCCTTTTTCTTCTTTCCTCCTTCCACCTTCTGCTTTTTCACAGACTTCTTCTTCTTTTCAGAAGACTTTCTCTTGGAAGAAGTCTGTTCCATAGCAAGCACTGAGCCTTTAGAACCTTTCATGGAAAGCTCAGCGGTAACCAGCATATTCATAAGTTCGGCCAGGAATTTTGAAGTTTATGCATATGGTAGTTCATGATGAACTGCCCATATGCATCAGTCAAGGATTGCAGAATTATATCATTCTGCAGATCCAAGTCCAACTTCACTCCGAGCTTCTCAAGCTCTTCCAAGTCCTTGATCATCATCAGACAATGATCTTGGACTGACTGCCCATCACGCATCTTAGCCTTGAAAAGTCATTTAGTGACTTGATACTTGGCTGCGCGACTCTGTTCACCAAACATCTCCTATAGGTGAGCCAACATTTGGCGAGCAGTCCTGATATCTTCATGTTGGCACTGAAGTTCATCAGACATCGAGCCCAACATGTAGTATCTGGCCTTGATTATCTTCGTCAGTCCACTTATCCAGAGATGCTCTCTGTTCAGCGGTTGGATGAGCTGGTAAGGTGGGAGGGTCCTGGTCCAATACATGAGTTAACTTCTTGAAACCTAAAACGATTTTGAAGTTTTGAAGCCAATCTTTGTAATTGGTCCAGTCAGTCTATGGGTGTCCAGGATACGTGCTAATGGGATTGGATGCAGACATTTTTCTGTAGAGAGTCAAAGTTTCTAGTTAGATATTGTAATTAAGACTTAACCAATTTATTTAGAAATTTTATTTTTAAATAAATTAGCTCCCATTATTTTCTTGAATCCCTACACTCCCTCTGTAGAGATGCAAAAATCTTCATGATTAATGATTTCTAGTGGATGGTGCGGTCCTCACCAACTGACTCATCACCTCACCTAACAGTTATTGATGATGGGTTAGCCAATGAGTGAACAACTCTTGTTCAATGATTCTCTAATCATGGTGCATCCAAACTTGATCTCTAATTCATGAATCTCACCGTGTCCGAAATATTGATCCACTCCTTAGTTAAGTCAGATCCACCATTTGCATAGATTGGACTCCTAATTGAGTCTCTCACCGTATCCAAAATATTAAGCCCAATCATCCTCCAGCCATAGCATCCAATGCCTAATAGACATGGTTGCATCTTCCGGTGCAACTGACCACTGTATCCATCGAGAATCAATCGGAAGGGCCCGCACATCTACAATGGTGAAGATCTTAGA
>QRFJ01002863.1:156977-186565 GCA_006176705.1 Cocos nucifera | reverse complement strand
AGGAGGATAATGGTCACATTTGACCAGTCAAAAGGTAGAAACTTTTGACCAAGATCAAAGAACAAGAAATGGCAGGTGACCAAAAAGGCAGGTAATGTCTTACAATAAGACAACCTATTCTGACTTGGACAACTCCAGTCAGACCAATAAAGACTTCTGTTTGAGCAAAAACTCCTTTGGCTCAGACAGGACGACTTATTTATGATAGCAAAGAAGAACTTAGGTCAATTCGAGTGCTAGCACGATTTCCTTGAACTAATTGAATCTCATTCAGATCAATTGAACTATATTAGTTCAATTGATGATCACCGAAGATTCAAACCCTTTGTTGTGTGTGACCCAGTTAGGTTCATTCTGTATGTAATGGGATATGTCATGAGTCTATCATCGACATCATCGAAACTCCTTTCGATGGATCAGAACTCTTCTGATTCGAACAGCTAGATGATCGATCATTCTAAATCATTCTAATTGCTCCCAAAACTCCACCAGTGACACCTAGCAGTATATGGTGGCAACCCATCAGAGCTGAATGGAACCTCTTGGTGCAGCTACCTGTGTGATTCAGTTCTTCTATCTTGAGCCCGATCAGATTAGGGTTAAGGTGAACTCGTCAACACTAGTCTCTGTCATATGATGATAATCATTCGATTCGAGTCCAATGTGAAAATCTAAATAGAAACTCTTTCTATTATTTCACTCTGCCATGGCCATGGGCTTCAAGACTTGATTCTCATGATCATCATAGGGCTACTCCTCTACCACCGAGGTAGATAGATCCCATCTTGATGCAATCCAGTTCCTACAATGAACAGTTCACAGCCAACATACACTCAGGGTTCCATATGGCTAGGAGACCGAGTAATGGTGTAGTCAAACTATAACACCCTCAAGGTGAAACTGCCGATGCATCTCAGGTCAAAAACCAGACACACCTGCAGCATCGATCAGTCATTGACGAGAAGGTAGACTCCTAATGACTACTCGAGGTGGTCACGCTCAGTGCCCTCATTCTCTAACGAGTACCTGTACTCTCGCTCCGGTGTCTCCACACCGTAGACTCAAGACTCATCTACTAAAGAGAAGCGATCGTACACCAACCTTCCGGATCAATCACCATCCTCGTGATGATCCTATGGTCGGGAGCTTTTATGAGTTAATAATGATTATTCATGTCTTAAATTTTCAACTCTTGAAAATATGAATTATCATTACCATTAACTCAAAGGATGTATCACAGACACTAAATACACATGTGTGATAGAAAATAACCCATTTATTAATTATAGTCAAAATTACAATTTTGCCCCTAGAAGTGTATTACAAGTGTCAGCCAATTCTGGCTTCTAGGGCACATATATCTAACATGTAACATTCTTTATGAAAAAAATAAAATTGCAAATGGTTTTCTTATTAACGGTCTTTATCAGCTATATATTGATGTACCTATTCTAACTATCGAGCAAAACATGAATGCCAAAGGACCTAGGGATAGTCCAAACGATAGATATCTATGGCACCTAAGATTAGGTCATGTAGCAGAAGATAGGATCAACAAATTTGAGAAAAATGGGCTATTGAGTCCATTGACTTTCAAGTCATATCCAACTTGTGAATCTTGTCTCCAAGACAAAATGACCAAACTCCCTTTCGTAGTACATGGGGAAAGGACCGTAGATCTCCTTGCTCTAGTAGATACTGATGTATGCGATCCATTTGATGTGCCGACTAGAGGTAATTTTGTCTACTTCATTACCTTTACCGATGATCTATCTAGGTATGGGTATGTGTATCTTATGAGATATAAGTCTAAAGCTTTTAAAAAGTTCAAAGAATTCAGACATGAAGTAGAAAAATAAATTGAAAAATTCATTAAAGTTCTTCGATCAAATCGAGGAGGTGAATACCTTAGCCAAAAATTCCTAGACTATCTCAAGGATAATGGCATAGTCTTTCAATGGACTCCACCAGGAATACCTCAACTCAACAAGATTTTAGAACAGAGAAATTGGACTCTATTGGATATGGTCCGATCCATGATGAGCTTCACAGACCTTCATGATTTTTTTTGGGGGCATTCATTGTAAACTTTAATTTATCTACTGAATAGGGTTCCCTCTAAGATCGTTCCTACCACACCATATGAGATATGGCATGGTAAGAAACCAAGTCTGAGTCATCTCAAAATTTGGGGTTGTCCGGCTCATATCAAAAGACAACAAGCGGAGAAGTTAGAGTTTAGGTCCTTTAAAGCTCGATTCATAGGATATCCTAAAGAATCATTAGGATACTATTTCTACATTCTAGAAGACCACAATGTGATTATGAGTCGACATGCCATCTTTCTTAAAAATAATTTATCAGATACGGCATTGGAAAGCAGATTTAAGCTTGATGAAAAGTCTCACAAGTACAACGAGCTAAGGACCAATTGGAACCAAATCAGGTTGAGCCAATAAGAACACTACCTCCTCCACCTCGTAGATCGGAAAGAGTTTTCCATCCCCTGAAAGATATTAGTATTATTTCAGAGAAAGTAGAGAAATGTTCCTCGTAGGTAATACTCATGGTGATGATCCAAAACCTT
Source organism: Cocos nucifera (assembly GCA_006176705.1). Classification (NCBI taxonomy): domain Eukaryota; kingdom Viridiplantae; phylum Streptophyta; class Magnoliopsida; order Arecales; family Arecaceae; genus Cocos; species Cocos nucifera. The sequence continues at coordinate 183,978 of QRFJ01002863.1, read as the reverse complement.
ACAACGAGGCGATATCAGATATCGACTCGAAATGGCTAGAGGCAATTGCAGTCAGAAATTGACTCGAGCACTCAAATCAAGTCTGGACCTGGTAGATCCCCAGAAGGTATAGTATCTATGGGTGTAAATGGATCTTCAAGAGAAAGATTGGTGCAAATGAAAATGTGGAGACATTCAAGGCTAGACTAGTGGCAAAAGGTTATAGTCAACGCAAAGGCATTGACCATCAAGATACCTTTTCCCCAGTGGCTATGCTAAAATCTATCCGCACATTGCTTGCCATTGCAGCCTATTTCGATTATGAAATATGACAAATGGACGTAAAAATGGCATTCTTGAATAGATATCTTGAGGAAGATATCTATATGGAACAGCCGTAGGTTTCACATCCAGTGATACTGATCACAAGGTTTGCAAGCTGCAAAGGTCCATATATGGACTTAAGCAAGCATCTCGGAGCTGGAACACTCGTTTCAATGATGTGATCAAAATATTTGATTTCATCAAAAATGAAGAGGAACCATGTGTTTCCAAAAAGGTCAGTAGGAGCACTGTTGTCTTCTTCGTATTATACGTGGATGACATCCTCCTTATTAGAAATGATATTCCGATAATGACAACAGTCAAATTATGGTTGTCCAAGAAATTCTCCATGAAGGACCTAGGTGAAGCATCCTTTATTCTAGGAATTAAGGTCTATAGGGATAGACCAAATAGGATGCTAGGACTTTCACAGAAAATGTACATAGAGAAAGTACTAAAGAGGTTTAGTATGGAAAACTCTAAGAGGGGATTAATACCCCTTCAGACATGGTATTCATCTTTCCAAGAAGATGTGCCCTAGTACACCTAAGGAAATAGAATGCATTAGCAAGATCTCTTATGCTTCTGCAATAGGGAGCCTCATATATGCCATGCTATGTACACGACCTGATATAGCCTACGCTGTGAGTGTCACAAGCAGATATCAATCAAATCTAGATGAAGAACACTGGACTTCTATGAAATGTATCCTTAAGTACTTGAGAAGAACTAAGGATATGATGTTGGTCTTTTGTAACAGAGAACTCTAAGTCCAGAGATACATAGACTTAGATTTCATGTCCGATGTAGATGATCGAAAGTTGACATCTGGGAGTCTATTTGTGTGCAATGGTGGTGCTATCAGCTGAAAGAGTTCCAAGCAAACCATGATAGCAGATTCCACCATGGAAGCAGAATATATCGCTACATCAGAGGCTATGAAGGAAGCATTCTGGTACAAGAAGTTTGCTACAAAAATTGGAGTAATGCCATTAGATGCCATTCCTCTATATTGCGACAATAATGGTGCCATAGCCCTTGCTAAGGAGCCGAGGTCTCATCAAAAATCCAAGCATATTTAGCGGCGATACCACCTCATCCGCGATTACCTCGAGAAGGGTTACGTTGAGGTCAAGACAGTTGACTCCACAAACAATGTGGCAGACCCGCTTACAAAGTCATTGGGCCAGCAGAAGATCGAAGCCCACCTTGAGAAGATGAGACTTAGACTTGTAGTCAATTGACTTTAGGATAAGTAGGAGATTGTTAGATATATGTGCCCCAGAAGCCAGAATTGGCTGACACTTGTAATACACTTCTAGGGGCAAAATTATAATTTTGACTAAAATCAATAAAATAGATTATTTTCTATCACATATGTATATTTAGTGTGTGTGTGATACATCCTTTGAGTTAATGGTAATGATAATTCATATTTTCAAGAGTTGAAAATTTAAGGCATGAATAATCATTATTAACTCATAAAATGCTTCCGACCATAGGATCATCACGAGGATGGTGATTGATCCGGAAGGTTGGTGTACAATCTCTTCTCTTTAGTAAATAAGTCTTGAGTCTACGGTGTGGAGACATCAGAGCGAGAGTATAGGTACTCGTTAGAGAACGAGGGCACTGAGCGTGACCACCTCGAGTAGTCATTAGGAAGTCTACCTTCTCGTCAATGACTGACTCATTGCTGCAGTGGTGTGTCTGGTTCTTTAACCTGAGATGCATCGGCAGTTCACCTTGAGGGTGTTATAGTTTGACTACACCATTACTCAGTCTCCTAGCCATACGAAACCCTGAGGTGTATGTTAGCTATAGCATGTTCATTGTAGGAACTAGATATCATCAAGATGGAATCTATCTACCTCGGTGGTAGAGGAGCAGCCCTATGATGATCATGAGAATCAAGTCCAAAAGCCTATGGCCATGGCAGAGTGAAATAATAGAAAGAGTTTCTATTTAGGTTTTCACATTGGACTTGAATCGAATGATTACATCATATGACAGAGACTAGGGTTTGACGAGTTCACCTTAACCCTAATCTGATCGGGGCTCAAGATAGAAGAACTTAATCACACAAGTAGCTGCACTAAGAGGTTTGCATTCAACTCTAATGGGTTGCCACCATATACTGCTTGGTGTCACTGATGGATTTTGGGAGCAATTAGAATGATTTAGATGATCGATCATTCTAACCATTCGAATCAAAAGAGTTCTGATCCATCGAAAGAAATTTTGATGATGTCGATGATAGAGATCATGACATATCCCATTACCATATAGAACTAAACCTAACTGGATCACACAAATAAGGGTTTGAATCTGGTGATCATCAATTGAGCTAATCCAGTTCAATTGATCTGAATGAGATTCAATTAGGTTCAAGAAAATCGTGCTAGCATTCGATTGAACCTAACGTTCTTCTTTTACTATCATAAATAATTATCCTGACTGAGCCAAAGGAGTTTGTGCTCATTCAAAGGCCTTCACTCGGTCTGACTGGAGCCTGTCCAGGTCAGAAAAGGGTTGTCTTATTTTGTAAGACAATACCTATTATTTTTGGTCACCTACCATTTCTCGTCCTTTGACTTTGGTCAAAAGTTGACCTTTGACTGGTCAAACATTGACCATTGACACTTTGACTTCTATCCACATATCACACACCTATTGGAGAGCTGGTGGGGACCTGTCCCCCTGCTAGAACCTAGCAAGGAGGCAGGCGCACACCAACCTTGGCATGTGCCCAAGCTGGAGGCACCCAGGAGTCCCTATTGGATAGGGACTGCATCTCCTTTTTGGATTCCGATTAGAGTTCTCCTAAGAACCAACTTTGACTGGTCTTAGGCGCCATCTAAGGAGGAATTTAAGGGACTCTATTTCCATCAATCAGATATAGATCTAATTTCGCAAAGGGTTGTGATTGGTTGGGAAGAAGAGGAGTTGGATCATAGATAGTCTATAAATAAGACCCTGCGCCCAACTCAAATTATGATTGTAAAGGAATTCAATTCCCGCACCCCAAGGCCTCCTCCTCTCCCCTCTTCCTCCATGCCAAACCCACCTTCTCCCTCTCCTCTCCATGTCCAAAGTGGTTTGGACCTTGGTTGGTGCAATCCAAACGAGAGAAAGACGACTGAAAGCTAGAAGGCTGCGCTGCTACAAATGACAACTGCTGATCTTGAAAAAGAGTTTTGAAGATCCTCCGGATTAAATCTAGATCTAATTTTTGGAGATGTGATAGAGAAGAAGAGGATCTCCAGATCCAACCTCAGTGGATACTGGTAGAGGCCAGGCACTTGCGTGGCTAGATCCAGAACCTTCTGCTGCTTACAGGATCATCAATGGATAATAGGATTACCCATTTCAAGATAAATTATATTTGATTTAATTTATCTGAATTTATTTTAATTACTAAATAATAAGAATTAGATCTAAAACATCCTAAATCTAATATGGATCAACAAAAAATTTTTTTGAAATATATCTCTTGATCTGATCAGATTTGAACGAACCTGATCCAGAAAATCAAGATTTTTCTTCATATTGTTGGTGCAAATTCTAATCATCATCGAAGAAGTACCGAAGTTGGAGAAGAAGAGTTCGCCGTCGGTGACCTACAAAATAAGTCTTATCCAGAGCCTGGGGGTGGCTCCAGCAAAACCCTCTGACAGTCAAATCAGCTCTTTTGGCTAATAGAAATGAAGTACTCAGTCAAAAAATGTTGCAAAGTATTGAGAAGAAGAAAAGAGCCTAGAGAAAATATATCTGAAGGATCCCTTTTATAGATGGAGCCTGTAACAAACTAATAGTGACAGCCATAACTGTCGGGTAGTGGGCCGCTCTGGGCCACGTGGAGTTTGTCATGGAGGATAGTGTCTATTGTCGTGAGGTGCCAGTCCATTTGAAATTTGATGGTCAAAGTTCGGAGGAGTAGGCGTCGGTTGGTGATGACCTTTGAGCTATATCAATTCTAGAGGAGTTCGGACTCCTCTAAGATAGTCCGAATGTGGGTCGGTTCATGCTGTGTTTGAGGCCAGATTTGTGTAGGAGAGGAGACTCTTCTAAAATCAAGAAGTAGATCTGCATGCAGCTCTTCTGGAGGAGAAATCCAAGGAAGAATTTGCTTGATGGAGGAACCCAACTACTAGGAAAAACCCGAAAGGAGTTAGCCTGTTGGAGGAGTCCAAAAGAAATTCGCCTATTGGGGGAGTCCGAAAGGAGTTCGGCTATTAGAGTCTAGAAGGAGTTCACCTATTGGAGGAGTCCAGAAGGAGTTCGACTATTGGAGTCTGGAAGGAGTTCTCCTATTGTAGGAGTTCGGAAGGAGTTCGACTGCTAGAGAAGTTCGCCTATTGTGGAAATCCGGAAGGAGTTTACCTGTTAGAGTCTGAAAGGAGTTCGACTACAAGAGAAGTTTGCCTATTGGGGGAATCCAGACGGAGTTCGCTTATTGGAGTCCAGAAGAAGTTCTACTAAAGGAGTTCGACCATTGGAGGGAGATCGGCCAAACGGGATGCACAGCTGCTAGGGACTTGGCCGATTCTCTAGGACGGTATTGACTGTTCAAGCTTGCTTAGAGAAGAAATCCGTGATGTCTTGTCAAATCCAAAATCGATCTTCTCGGTCAATAAGATTCTTTGGCTACAGTGTCGAAGGTTGGCCATTCCTGAATAATTCAGAGCTTAAATATTCCTGTGGATTGAGATTCAGTTTCTATAACCGCAACTAGACAGAACTAATTTAGTCAGAATCTTAGCCGAACTTTAGTAGGCATCGATTTATCCCCAACACTAGCCCCCCGACTCCCGAGTTCGAAGTTCGAAGGATGGGAGTAAGATGGAGACTGCCTAAGTTCGAAGGATTTTTTGGTCCTATTGGATTTTTCGCTTCATGGTGGGATAGGATGTTTTGGCTTTTATTGGGCTGGCCTCGGAGCTTTATATATGCATGGTGACCCAAAGAGACATTTTCCAAATTTTCCATCAGAAGTCTGCTCGAAGTACAGCGCCATTAAGGATCTATCCATTGGAAGCTTTATGCCATGATGAGTGGGACACGCATCGATCAGAGATCGGCTTGAGAAAATCTGCAATCATAACTACTTTGGGGCTCCATGTATTACTTAAGCCTGCCCTCCTCCTCCAAGTCCCTACTTCTGAAATCTTTCTTTCCTCCCTCTAGTTTCCTTCTTCATCCCAAGTGAGAGCCTAAGCTGCTTTCTTTGGTTTTCGACGTACCTTCCTTCGATCCTTGCTCCATTTGCCATCTCCTTGTTCTTCTCAATCGATTTAGATCAGCTTTCTGATACTTTTCAGATTATCTCTATATTCTTGCTTTCTCGTTCTTTCTGTTCTTATCAAAGCTTGAACATCTCTTTTTTTTTTGATTTTTTAGGTAATTTCTTGATTTTACCTTGATGCAAATGTCTAGTGAGGGATCTTGGTCGACTTGTTCTAAGAGTCCAGCCCCATTAAGCTTGATGAACCCACCTCCTGAGGAGGCCAAACCCTTAGGATCGGCCCATCCTTTGGCCTGATGATCTTTTGTTAGCCAGGATTCGGTTTGGAATTCCTCTTAAGTACGAGCTTGAACTTCTTAGGCCTGACGACTGAGCCTGCTCACCCCCTCCCAGCCAAATCTGTCTGTACGTCGAAACCTTTCAGGCCGGGCTTGGGTTATCTTTATCTTTTTTCATAGCTAATTTATTTAGGTTTCTCAATATTTTTCTTATTGCCATGGTGCCAAACTCCTTTAGATTTATCATAAGATTCCTCTCCCTGTGCACCATGGTAGGCGTCCGACCTACCATTTTCCTATTTTGTAATTTTTTTACCTTTAAACATCACCCCACCGCTAAGGATTGATGGTACGTGTCTCCATAGTTCAGAAGGAAGGGACTACTTAAAGGTGCCCCTTCCTTCGTTCATGGCTGAAAGGAGAAGTTCTTCTTCATTTTCCATCCCACCCTAGAACTAGGGCTACCTCCATGGGGCGAGGTAAGGGAATCGGTTCACCGAGCTCCTAGGCTAGAAAATGAAGATTGGAGCTCAGTCGGTAAGTTGAAGTCCTTTGATGCTCCACCAATCCCTAGACTACTGGATGAGCAAATCCTATTCAATTTCGACCTCAGTCCTCTTAACCCGATAGGTAGTTTGTGATATTCAACCGATTGATGGTATTCATTTTCTTGATCTTCGAACTTTGTCTTTGCAGAAATGACCCCCGAGGAATGGAACCACTTGACGAAGGGGGTCCAAATCCTTAAAAGGAAGGGCGGTTCTTCTAGCAAACCATAGAAGAAGGCTCGAACTGGAGAGTTGAGCCAGGCTACGTCGGTTTGGCTCGGACCAGCCCTTGAACCCGCTGCTACTGTGCCGAGCCTAGCCCTGTTTGATGAGACCGTCCCTCTTGCTCTTATTCAGCAAGAGGAAGCTGTGGATAAGAAGAAGAAGAGGGCCATCAGCAAGAAGGTTGGGCGGAAGGCTAAGAGTTCCAAAGGAGGGGACCTTGGCTAGGAACAAGGTTGCCTCGATGATCGAGAGGTCATCCAATCACTAATGGAGGGGAGCGTCCTTCCCCACATCGTTGAAAGGATATGCCGAAAGACGATGTTGAGAGGTTCGACGAATCATTTGCTGCCTTTCTAGAGGTAAGTGGTTTCTTCTGATTTTGACTTCATACCCATTAAGCTTTGAAACTAGGATCTTTTATGATTCTGATTTATTGTGTGTTTTGCAACTGAGACACTACCTTTTTGCCCACTCCGAAGCAGCAAGTCAAAATCTGGTTGAGGCTTCTAGAGCCCTGGAAGAAGCTCGCACAAAAGTCAAGAAGGCTCGGGCTGAGGCTGACGTTCTAAAGGTCACCTCAGAGACCCATTCATCTAATGTCGAACACCTTCAGAATGAATTGAGAGAGGAGCATGGCGAGATGGAAAAGTTGAGGGCCGAGCTAGCCCTAGAAAAGGAGGAGAAAAGGAAGGCGCAAGAGGAGGTTAGTGCTGCCATGGAAAGGGCTATACAGAACTTCAAGTCCTCCAAGGATATGGAGGACATCAAAATAGACTTTGCCCAAGAAGCCATCTTGGAAGGGTTCCAAGTCTGCATGGGACGAGTCATCGAGAATTTCTCCAACATCGATCTAGATCACCTCCAAGAAGAGCCAGAGGATAGAGCCGACCCTTCACGCCGATGCCGAGATCGCTCCTGAATCTACAAGTATAGCATCCGAGGCTGCCCAAGGGTCGGAGCCGATCGAGAATGTCCCGACCTCTCCAGTGGGAGAGCCACCCGAAGTCTAAACTTTTGACATCTATGTACCCTCTTTTTTTTTTTAGTGTACCAAACATATTTCAAGTAATGAGAGCAAATCCTTCTTTTTCTTTACACTTTGCATTGTATGTGATTTAGAACGTCTTTGTTGATCATGGCCATGACCTCCTTTCTCCAGTTGATGCCGACCCCTTACCTTAGGAGATTTCATTCAAGCCTTCGATAAAGGGTTTGAAGAAGGAGGTCCACCAATTGAGCAAAAGATTGAAGAGAGTTGAGGTCGACCTTCAGGCCTCTTGAAAAAATGCTGCGGAGGCGACTAAGGAAGCCACTCGCCTCCGAAGTTTACACATGAAGGATGTGGCGAGCTTCAGCATTCAGAAAGAAAATTTTGAGAAGGAGCTCGCCAAACTACGGAAGAGCGTGAGCGATAAGTCTTGGGCGCTCATAGTGAAGATCAGCTCTCTAAAAGTTGATCTCAAAAAGGCAGAAAAGAAGATTTGTCTCTTGGAAAGGAGTTCACCATGGTCTATCGAAGAAGCTCAGCATGATTGGAACTGGTTGAAGAAGTTCTCCTAGCTTTAGCTACAAGATGCTGAAGATCAGCACAATAATTTCTGGATGACCTGGGTAGGAAAGATGTCCAGGCTTGAAGGTGAGCTAAAGGCTGCTAGGGATGAAGCAATCTATTTTCGAAAGAAGTTTTATAGCATTCAATAGGCTGGATCAAGCGGCAAACCTAAGGAGCTCGTCTTTCTAAGGAGGACTGTTGGCGAACTCTCGGAGGCTGTTAGGGTAGAGAAAATCGAAGTTCAACAATTGAAGCTCCAGTTGACCTAGGAGCATCAAGCCATCAAGCACACTGAAGCTGAATCTGAGGTTTTGAGGAAGCAGCGGTGAGAGCTCGAGGTCAAATTTGAACACTCTAACAGGATGTACATCGATGGTCTATACAAGAAGGAGCTAGAGGAGGAAATTTTCAAACTAAAGGAAGCTTTGGTGATGGCTGGAGCCGATAGCCCAAAGACTGAAGAACTCGGATTACCTTAGGACTTCACCTCTTTTTTTTTATGTAATCGATTTCACTGATCTTTATCTTGTCTATAATGCATTTGCTTTTTTGCAGTCAGCCTTTGCCGACCTCTATCTTGCTTATGGTGTGCCCATTGTAATTGATCTTATTAACTTTTACTTGTAATGAATTTAACTTCATAATAAAATAGTACCTTTTTTGTTGTCATCTCTTGCAGATTTGATTCTGGATGCCTCATTTTTCTTTTATTTCTAACGAGATGCTTGTCATGGATGTCGGATCAGGGGTTCGTTCCATGGATTAGGAAAGAATTTTTTTTTTGGCGTTTGGCACGGTCGTAGGAGAATGTGCTCATCAATCGTTAGTAGGGCCTTGACCTTTCCCTCATTTTAAATAAATGTGCCTTGACCTTCCACCCATTGTATGATCGTAGAGGTTTGTTAGATCCATCGACTGATTCTTATCTTGGCTTAATGAGGTCTTTGACTTTGCTCACATTTGGACGAGGTTCTCTTTCTATTCTTAATGGACTGCAGGGGCACATTAGGGCCAACGATAGGACCTCTTCCCTCATCTCATCTTAGTTCAACGAGGCCTTCATGAAGGGAAATCCTGATTTCCCGGTCCAGGTTCGTCCAGATCTGATTAGATCAAGAGATATATTTCAAAAATTTTCTCTTGATCTCAATCAGATCTTGATATATTTCAGATCTAATTCTTATTATTTTAATAAATAAAATAAAATAAGATAAATTAAATCAAATTTAATTTACCTGATTTGGGTAATCCTATTACCCTGTAGATGATCCTGATTGCAGCGGAAGGTTCTGGATCTTAGCCACGCAAGCGCCTGGCCTCTACCGGTATCCACTCGGGTTGGATCTGGAGATCCTCTTCTTCTCTATCACACCTCCAAAAATCAGATCTGGATCTGATCTGGAGGATCTTCAAAACTCTTTTGAAGATCTGCAGTCGTCCTTTTGCAGCAGCGCAGCCTTCTTGCTTTTGATCGCCTTTCCTTGATCTGAATCGCACCAACCTAAGTCCAAAACTCTTTTGGACGTGGAGAGCAAGGGGAGAAGAGACTATGGCGTGGAGAAGGAGGGGAGAGGCAGCCTTGGGGCATGTCTAATTTCATTAGAATTAGGGTTGGGCGCAGGGTCTTATTTATAGACCTCTTGTGATCCAACTCCTCTTCCTCTGAACCAATCACAACCCTTTGTGAAATCAGATCTAAATCTGATTGGTTGGAATAGAGACCCCTGGATTCCTCCTTAGAGGGCGCCTAAGACCAGTCAAATTGGATTCTTAGTAGAACTCTGATTGGAATCCAAAAGGGAGATGGAGTCCTTGTCCAACAAGGACTCCTAGGCGCCTCCTACTTGGGCTCACGCCACCCTTGGCGTGCGCCCTTCTCCTTGCCAGGTTCTGGCAGGGGGACAGGCCCCCACCAGCTCTCCAATAGGTGCATGACATGTGGTCAAAAGTCAAAGGGTCAATGGTCAATGTTTGACCAGTCAAAGGTAGACTTTTGACCAAAGTCAAAGAACAAGAAATGGCAGGTGACCAAAAATGGCAGGTAATGTCTTACAAATAAGACAACCTATTCTGACTTGGACAACCTCCAGTCAGACCATATGAAGGCCTCTGATTCGAGCACAAACTCCTTTGGCTCAGTCAGGACAACTTATTTATGATAGTAAAAGAAGAACGTTAGGTTCAATCGAGTGCTAGCACGATTTCCTTGAACCTAATTGAATCTCATTCAGATCAATTGAACTAGATCAGTTCAATTGATGATCACCAGATTCAAACCCTTGTTTGTGTGACCCAGTTAGGTTCAGTTCTGTATGGTAATGGGATATGTCATGATCTCTATCATAGACATCATCGAAACTCCTTTCGATGGATCAGAACTCTTCTGATTCGAACAGCTAGAATGATCGATCATCTAAATCATTCTAATTGCTCCCAAAATCCACCAGTGACACCTAGCAGTATATGGTGGCAACCCATCAGAGCTGAATGTGAACCTCTTGGTGCAGCTACCTGTGTGATTCAGTTCTTCTATCTTGAGCCCCGATCAGATTAGGGTTAAGGTAAACTCGTCAAACCCTAGTCTCTGTCATATGATATAATCATTCGATTCGAGTCCAATGTGAAAACCTAAATAGAAACTCTTTCTATTATTTCACTCTGCCATGGCCATGGGCTTCTGGACTTGATTCTCATGATTATCATAGGGCTGCTCCTCTACCACCGAGGTAGATAGATTCCATCTTGATGCAATCCAGTTCCTACAATGAACATGCTATAGCCAACATACACCTCAGGGTTCCATATGGCTAGGAGACCGAGTAATGGTGTAGTCAAACTATAACACCCTCAAGGTGAACTGCCGATGCATCTCAGGTCAAAGAACCAGACACACTACTGCAGCATCGAGTCAGTCATTGACGAGAAGGTAGACTTCCTAATGACTACTCGAGGTGGTCACGCTCAGTGCCCTCGTTCTCTAACGAGTACCTGTACTCTCGCTCCGGTGTCTCCACACCGTAGACTCAAGACTCATCTACTAAAGAGAAGCGATTGTACACCAACCTTCCGGATCAATCACCATCCTCGTGATGATCCTATGGTCGGGAGCATTTTATGAGTTAATAATGATTATTCATGTCTTAAATTTTCAACTCTTGAAAATATGAATTATCATTACCATTAACTCAAAGGATGTATCACAGACACTAAATACACATATGTGATAGAAAATAATCCATTTTATTAATTATAGTCAAAATTACAATTTTGCCCCTAGAAGTGTATTACAAGTGTCAGCCAATTCTGGCTTCTAGGGCACATATATCTAACAATCTCCCACTTGTCCTAAAGCCAATTGGCTACAAGTCTAAGTCCCATCTTCTCAAGGTGGGCTTCGATCTTCTGCTGGCCCAACGGCTTTGTAAGTGGGTCTGCCACATTATCTGTGGAGTTGACTCTCTTGACCTCGACGTAACCCTTCTCGAGGTAATCGCGGATGAGGTGGTATCGCCGCTCAATGTGCTTGGATTTCTGGTGAGACCTCGGCTCCTTAGCAAGGGCTATGGCGCCATTGTTGTCGCAGTATAGAGGAATGGCATCTGATGGCATTACTCCAATTTCTGCAGCAAACTTCTTGTACCAGAATGCTTCCTTTGCAGCCTCTGATGCAGCGATATATTCTGCTTCCATGGTGGAATCTGCTATCACAGTTTGCTTGGAACTCTTCCAGCTGACAGCACCACCATTGCACACAAACAGACTCCCAGATGTCGACTTTCGATCATCTATATCGGACATGAAATCCGAGTCTGTGTATCCCTGGACTTGGAGTTCTCCAGTTACCAAAGACCAACATCATATCCTTAGTTCTTCTCAAGTACTTAAGGATACATTTCACAGAAGTCCAGTGTTCTTCACCTGGATTTGACTGATATCTGCTTGTGTCACTCACAGCATGGGCTATATCAGGTCGTGTACATAGCATGGCATACATGAGGCTCCCTATTGCAGAAGCATAAGGGATCTTGCTCATGCGTTCTATTTCCTCAGGTGTGCTAGGGCACATCTTCTTGGAAAGATGAATACCATGTCTGAAGGGTATTAATCCCCTCTTAGAGTTTTCCATACTAAACCTCTTTAGTACTTTCCTCTATGTACATCTTCTGTGAAAGTCCTAGCATCCTATTCGGTCTATCCCTATAGACCTTAATTCCTAGAATAAAGGATGCTTCACCTAGGTCTTTCATGGAGAATTCCTTGGACAACCACATTTGACTGTTGTCAACATGGGAATATCATTCCCAATAAGGAGGATGTCATCCACGTACAATACGAGGAAGACAACAGCGCTCCCACTGACCTTTTTGAAAACACATGGTTCCTCTTCATTTTTGATGAAACCAAACTTTTTGATCACATCATTGAAACGAGTGTTCCAGCTCCGAGATGCTTGCTTAAGTCCATATATGGACCTTTGCAGCTTGCAAACCTTGTGATCAGTATCACTGGATGTGAAACCTAGCGGCTGTTCCATATAGATATCTTCCTCAAGATATCCATTTAAGAATGCCGTTTTCACGTCCATTTGCCATATTTCATAATCGAAATAGGCTGCAACGGCAAGCAATGTGCGGATGGATTTTAGCATAGCCTACGGGGAAAAGGTATCCTGATAGTCAATGCCTTCGCACGTTGACTATAACCTTTTGCCACTAGTCTAGCCTTGAATGTCTCCACATTCCCATCTGCACCAATCTTTCTCTTGAAGATCCATTTACACCCAATAGGTACTATACCTTCTGGTGGATCTACCAAGGTCCAGACTTGGTTTGAGTGCATCGAGTCAATTTCTGACTGCATTGCCTCTAGCCATTTCTCGGAGTCGATATCTGATATCGCCTCGTTGTAGGTTTTGGGATCATCACCATGAGCACCATTACCTATGAGGAACATTTTCCTCTACTTCCTCTGAAATAATACCTAAGTATCTTTCAGGGGGATGGGAAACTCTTTTCCGATCTACGAGGTGGAGGAGGTAGTGTTCTTATTGGCTCAACCTGATTTGGTTCCAATTGGTCCTTAGCTCGTTGTACTTGTGAGACTTTCTCATCAAGCTTAATCTGCTTTCCAATGCCGCTATCTTGAATAAACTATTTTTCAAGAAAGATGGCATGTCGACTCACAATCACATTGTGGTCTTCTGGAATGTAGAAATAGTATCCTAATGACTCTTTAGGATATCCTATGAATCGAGCTCTAAAGGACCTAAACTCTAACTTGTCCGCTTGTTGTCTTTTGACATGAGCCGGACAACCCCAAATTCTGAGATGACTCAGACTTGGTTTCTTACCGTGCCATATCTCATACGGTGTGGTAGGAACGGTTTTAGAGGGAACCCTATTCAGTAGATAAGATTGAAGTTAACAATGAATGTCCCCAAAGAAAATCAGGAAGGTCTGTGAAGCTCATCATGGATCGAACCATATCCAATAGAGTCCGATTTCTCCATTCTGAAACCCCGTTGAGTTGAGGTGTTCCTGGTGGAGTCCATTGAGAGACTATGCCATTTTTCCTTAAGATAGTCTAGGAATTCCCCGGCTAAGGTATTCACCTCCTCGATCTGATCGAAGAACCTTAATGGGTTTTCAGTTTGTTTTTCTACTTCATGTCTGAATTCTTTGAACTTTTCAAAAGCTTCAGACTTGTGTCTCATAAGATACACATACCCATACCTAGACAGATCATCGGTAAAGGTAATGAAGTAGACAAAATTGCCTCTAGCCGGCACATCGAATGGGCCGCACACATCAGTATGTACTAGGGCAAGGAGATCTGTGGCCCTCTCCCCATGTCCAACAAAAGGGAGTTTAGTCATTTTGCCTTGAAGACAAGATTCACAAGTTGGATATGACTCAAAAGTCAATGGACTCAATAGCCCATTTTTCTCCAATTTGTTAATCCTATCTTCTGCTATATGACCTAATCTCAAGGTGCCATAGATATCTGTCGTTTGGACTATCCCTAGGTCGTTTGGCATTCACGTTTTGCTCGATAGTTAGAACAGGTACATCAATATGTAGCTGATAAAGACCATTAATAAGGAAACCATTTGCAATTTTATTTCTTTCATAAAGAATGTTACAATGGTCCTTAAAGAAGGTGATCACATAACCTTCTTGTGCTAAGCATGAAATAGAAATCAAATTCCTGCTAGCTGCAGGCACATAATAACAGTCTTTCAAAACTAAGTCTAAACCAGATGGTAATCGAAGAGGGTATGTTCCCACGGCTACTGCAGCAACTCTTGCTCCATTACCGATGCGTAGGATCATGTCTCCATCCCTCAGCCTCCTGCTATCCTCAAGACCCTGCATAGAAGTGCACAGATGAGCACTAGAACCAGAGTCAAGCACCCAACTGGATGCAGAAGAAATCGTAAGGTTAGACTCAATAACGAGCATACCTCCAGAAGGACCTTCCTTCTTGTTCTTCAGGGTGGCCAGGTAAGTAGGGCAGTTCCGCTTCCAATGGCCGTCGCTGTTGCAATGGAAACACTTTTCTTTGCCATCGACCTTTTTCTTCGGTTCTGCCTTCTTCTTCTTTGATCCTTCCACCTTTTGCTTTTTCACAGACTTCTTTTTCTTTCCATAAGACTTTCTTTTGGAAGAAGTCCGTTCCATAGCAAGAACTGAGCCTTTAGAACCTTTCATAGAAAGCTCAGCGGTAACCAGCATATTCATTAATTCGGCCAAGGAATTTTGAAGTTTATGCATGTGGTAATTCATGATGAATTGCCCATATGCATCAGTCAAGGATTGCAGAATAATATCGTTCTGCAGATCCAAGTCCAACTTCACACCGAGCTTCTCAAGCTCTTCCATGTCCTTGATCATTGTCAGACAGTGATCTTGGACTGACTATCCATCATGCATCTTAGCCTTAAAAAGTCATTTCGTGACTTGATATTTGACTGTGTGACTCTGTTCACCAAACATCTCCTGCAGGTGAGCCAACATTTGGCGAGCAGTCTCGATATCTTCATGTTGGCGCTGGAGCTCATCAGACATCGAGCCCAACATGTAGTATCTGGCCTTATTGTCTTCGTCAATCCATTTTTCCAGAGACGCTCTCTGTTCAGTGGATGGACGAGCTGGTAAGGTGGGAGGGTCCTGGTCCAAAACATGTGTTAACTTCTCTGAACCCAAAACAATTTTGTAGTTCCTGAGCCAATCTTTATAATTGGGTCCAGTCAGTCTATGTGTGTCTAGGATACGTGCCAATGGATTTGACGCAGACATATTCCTGTAGAGAGTCAAAGATTCTAGTTAGATACTGTAATTTTGACTTGACCAATTTGTTTAGGGATTTTATTTTTAAACAAATTAGCTTCCACTATTTTCTCGGATCCCTACACTCCCTCTGTAGAGATGCGAAAATCTCCGCGATTGATGATTGCTAGTGGGTGGTGCGGTCTCACCAACTGACTCATCACCTCACCTAATAGTTATTGGTGATGGGTTAGCCAATGAGTGAACAACTCTTGTTCAATGATTCTCTAATCATGGTGCACCCAAACTTGGTCTCTAATTCATGAATCTCACCGTATCCAAATATTGATCCACTCCTTAGTTCAGTCAGACCCACCATTTGCATAGACTGGGTTCCTAATTGGGTCTCTCACCGTATCTGGAATATTGAGCCCAACTCATCCTCCAGCCCATAGCATCCAATGCCTAATAGACATGGTTGCATCTTCCCGGTGCAACTGAGCCACTGTATCCAAGCCGAGAACAAATCAACCCCGGGAAGGGCCCGCACATCTACAATGGTGGAAGACCTCAGACTTAATCTTTTCTTAGGGAGAATTGATTTAGGTCTCATTAAACTAGACTTGGCTAGTCATAACAATTATGACTAACCTAGTGGCATGGGTCAGCTCGGATTATTGACCACCTCAGATCAGAACTATGTCAACAGATATGGCCAGGTAAGTGAGATCGATGGAAGGAATATGCCGTTAACTCACACAAGAACGCATTCAGGTCGAGTAGCTTCCAATTAAAAACCAGTCGGTCGTCTGTGCCAAACTTACCTTAGACACCAAATTGTTGAGTCAGAACCAATTGGGTTAGCCTACAATCCAGACTCTAACCTCTGAGCCTAATTAGGTCTTGCTTGATCGTGACTCGATCTTGACCCAGACTTAATCCTATTAGGCTGGTCAATTTAAGCATTGTTGATCCCATCTAACCAACTCTTGATTCGATTTGATCAACCGCTTAGACCTAATTGAGCTACCCAAGCCCGAACCCAGTATTATGAATATGTCTTAGATCTGAAATTCTCAAATTTAGACCTAATTAATATTCCATAAACTTAATTCTTAATTAAGTTGGGTTCATAAACAAAATATGCACAATAAATCCTAGGGTTTCAGGATCTAGGGTTTTGCAGAAAGTAAGTTTTTTGGGTTTTCTGATTAAGGACGAACACGCAGCACCCCTACACGTCATAAGAACACCCCATCGAATGGAAAGAGAGGGCCTTTAAACCCTTCTTCGTTCTTATGACCGGACGGCCAAGAGGAACGCCTTAATCAGGAACATTCAATACTACAAAATAATATCAGATCTATATCATATATCTCATATATAAAGTAGATCTAATCATGGCATATTTTGCATACATCTCATGTATCATAATCATGCATATTTTCAGATCTAAATTATCACATAATAATCTAAAAAATTAGATTTAAATTGATCTAATCAAAATAAATTCTAATCTAGACAATTATGTAGAACTATTCTACAACTAGTCTAGTCATGCATCTATCATATCTCATATGATATTTAAAATTAAATAATTTTTATTTGCTGTTTATCAGATGTTATTATAACACTTATAATATCAAAAAATAGTAAATAAGAAGATTTAAAATATGATTTAATCAGATTAAATCAAAGACATGCAAAACTATTCTATAGAACTATTCTATTCTAGAACTAGTCATGCATATCTTCATGTTCTTAGATCCAAATCATTTAATTTTGATTTTTCTGATTTTAGATCTGATCACATCTCATGTGACATCTGAAATCACTTTATTTTTTAATTAAAATAAAATTAAAATCAGATCTAAATAATCTAGAACCATGGCTCTGATATCAGTTGAAGGGAAATCCTGATTTTCCGGTCCAGGTTCGTCCAGATCTAATTAGATCAAAAGATATATTTCAGAAATTTTCTCTAGATCTCAATCAGATCTTGATATATTTCAGATCTGATTCTTATTATTTTAATAAATAAAATAAAATAATATAAATTAAATCAAATTTAATTTACCTGATTTGGGTAATCCTATTACCCTGTAGATGATCCTGATTGCAGCGGAAGGTTCTGGATCTTAGCCACGCAAGCGCCTGGCCTCTATCGGTATCCACTTGGGTTGGATCTGGAGATCCTCTTCTTCTCTATCACACCTCCAAAAATTAGATCTGGATCTGATCTGGAGGATCTTCAAAACTCTTTTGAAGATCTGTAGTCGTCCTTTTGCAGCAGCGCAGCCTTCTTGATTTTGATCGCCTTTCCTTGATCTGAATCGCACCAACCTAAGTCCAAAACTCTTTTGGATGTGGAGAGCAAGGGGAGAAGAGACTATGACATGGAGAAGGAGGGGAGAGGCAGCCTTGGGGCATGTCTAATTTCATTAGAATTAGGGTTGGGCGCAGGGTCTTATTTATAGACCTCTTGTGATCCAACTCCTCTTCCTCTCAACCAATCACAACCCTTTGTGAAATCAGATCTAAATCTGATTGGTTGGAATAGAGACCCCTGGATTCCTCCTTAGAGGGCACCTAAGACCAGTCAAACTAGATTCTTAGTAGAACTCTGATTGGAATCCAAAAGGAAGGTGGAGTCCTTGTCCAATAAGGACTCCTAGGCGCCTCCTACTTGGGCTCACGCCACCCTTGGCGTGCGCCCTTCTCCTTGCCAGGTTCTGATGGGGACAGGCCCCCACCAGCTCTCCAATAGGTGCATGACATGTGGTCAAAAGTCAAAGGGTCAATGGTCAATATTTGACCAGTCAAAGGTAGACTTTTGACCAAAGTCAAAGAACAAGAAATGGCAGGTGACCAAAAATGGCAGGTAATGTCTTACAAATAAGACAACCTATTCTGACTTGGACAACCTCCAGTCAGACCATATGAAGGCCTCTGATCGAGCACAAACTCCTTTGCTCAGTCAGGACAACTTATTTATGATAGTAAAAGAAGAACGTTAGGTTCAATCGAGTGCTAGCACGATTTCCTTGAACCTAATTGAATCTCATTCAGATCAATTGAACTAGATCAGTTCAATTGATGATCACCAGATTCAAACCCTTGTTTGTGTGACCCAGTTAGGTTCAGTTCTGTATGGTAATGGGATATGTCATGATCTCTATCATAGACATCATCGAAACTCCTTTCGATGGATCAGAACTCTTCTGATTCGAACAGCTAGAATGATCGATCATCTAAATCATTCTAATTGCTCCCAAAATCCACCAGTGACACCTAGCAGTATATGGTGGCAACCCATCAGAGCTGAATGTGAACCTCTTGGTGCAGCTACCTGTGTGATTAAGTCTTTTATCTTGAGCCCCGATCAGATTAGGGTTAAGGTAAACTCGTCAAACCCTAGTCTCTGTCATATGATATAATCATTCGATTCGAGTCCAATGTGAAAATCTAAATAGAAACTCTTTCTATTATTTCACTCTGCCATGGCCATGGGCTTCAGGACTTGATTCTCATGATTATCATAGGGCTGCTCCTCTACCACCGAGATAGATAGATCCCATCTTGATGCAATCAAGTTCCTACAATGAACATGCTATAGCCAACATACACCTCAGGGTTCCATATGGCTAGGAGATCGAGTAATGGTGTAGTCAAACTATAACACCCTCAAGGTGAACTACCGATGCATCTCAGGTCAAAGAACCAGACACACTACTGCAGCATCGAGTCAGTCATTGACGAGAAGGTAGACTTCCTAATGACTACTTGAGGTGGTCACGCTCAGTGCCCTCGTTCTCTAACAAGTACCTGTACTCTCGCTCCGATGTCTCCACACCATAGACTCAAGACTCATCTACTAAAGAGAAGCGATCGTACACCAACCTTCCGGATCAATCACCATCCTCGTGATGATCCTATGGTCGGGAGCTGTTTATGAGTTAATAATGATTATTCATGTCTTAAATTTTCAACTCTTGAAAATATGAATTATCATTACCATTAACTCAAAGGATGTATCACAGACACTAAATACACAGGTGTGATAGAAAATAACCCATTTCATTAATTATAGTCAAAATTACAATTTTGCCCCTAGAAGTGTATTACAAGTGTCAGCCAATTCTGGCTTCTAGGGCACATATATCTAACACTTCGATCTTGCTTACGTTAGGACAAGGTTCTCCTCCTATTCTTAACGGATTGTAGGGGCACATTAGGGCCATTGGTAGGACCTCTTCCCTCATCTCGTCTTAATTCAACGAGGCCTTCGACGTTGCTCACGTTAGGATGAGGTTCTCCTCATGTTCCTAATGAACTATAGGAGCACATTAGGGCCGTTGGTAGGGCCTCTCTCCTCTTCTCCTCTTAGTTCAATGAGGCCTTCAAACTTGCTCACATTAGGATGAGGTTCTCCTCCTACTTCTAACGGACTGTAGGGGCACATTAGGGCCATTGGTAGGGCCTCTCCCCTCATCTAATCTTAGTTCAACGAGGCCTTCGATCTTGCTTACGTTAGGATGAGGTTTTCCTCCTATTCCTAACGGGCCACTTTTGGTTGCTTCGGAATTGTCATTACATAATCTATATGCCAAAAAGTAATGATGTTGAAATAGATTGAACTTTATTGAAGGAATGTTACTGGTAGTACATTCTTAAATTTTCCAAATTCCAAGGCTGCGGGAGTGTCACCCCTCCAAGCTCCTTCAAGTGGTAAGTTTTAGGCTGGATGACCTCCTCCACTCTATACAGACCTTCCCAATTCATGGCGAGCTTTTCTTGCTCTTGAGGCTTCAAAATGGACATTCGTCGGAGCACTCCCCCACTCTCAATGCTTTGCTTTTTACTCTAGAGTTATAGTATCTGGCCACTCTTCATCTATAGGCTGCCATTCATCTTGGGCATCTTCTCTCTTTTCTTTTAATAGATCGAGATTGACTCTGAGGTACTGTGAGTTACGATACTCATTGAAGGCCACGATCCATGCTGATGAAAGTTTAAGCTCGATTGGGATGACTGTCTCCATCCCAAAGGCTAGGGCGAAAGGTGTTTTCCCAGTCTGTAGCCTATGAGTAGTTTGGTACGCCCAAAGGATGTGGTAGAGTTCGTCTGCCCAAGTCCCCCTTGCTCTTTCAAGCCTTGCCTTGATGCCCTATAGTAAAATTCTGTTGGTCACCTCTGCTTCACCATTTGCCTGCAGATGGACCACTGACGTGAAGTGATGGAAGATGTTTAGATCTTTGTAAAACTCAGTGAACCTCATCCTAGTAAACTATCATCCGTTATCTATTATGAGAGTTTGGGGCAGACCAAACTGACAGACGATTGACTTTCAGATGAAGTCCTATACCTTGGCCTCAGTAATTTTTGCTAGTGGTTCGGCTTCGACCCATTTGGTGAAGTAGTCGATCACAATCAGGAGAAACTTTTGTTGTCCGAATGCCATTGAAAAAAGGTCAAGTATATCCATTTCCCACTACGCAAATGAACAAGGTGCACTTAGTTGAGTAAACTCAGAGGTTGGATGTCTTTGTATGTTTGCATTTCTCTAACAACGGTCATATTTCTTATCATATTCTATAGAGTTATGGTACAAAGTCAACCAATAGTATCCTTACCAAAGTAGTCTTTGTGATAGAGATCTAGCTCCTACATGACTTCCACAAATTTTCTAATGCACTTTCCATAATGCGAAGTTGGCCTCTGAAGGTCGAAAACATCTCAAAAGCGATAGTGAATATGACCTTTTATATAGCTTTCCCTCATATAAAATATACCGAAAGGCTTAATTCCTAAGTTTTCTAGCTTCTTTCGGATCATGAGGAAGAACTCCCTCTTTAAGATAGGCAACTAACGGATCAATCCAACTCGGCTCATGCTCCATCTGCATAACAAGCTATGATTTCTCTGAGCTTGGATATTTTAGAGTTTTAAAAAATACTTCTTTAGACAGTTTGGCTGGAGCTAAAGTGGCCAATTTAGAGAGAAGGTCAGCTCTTGTATTTTCAATCCTCGAAATCTGTTGAATGCCAAAATTATCGAAGGTCGGAGTCAAATTCTTTACTTTCTCAAGGTATTTCATCATACTTTCCTTCCATGCTTCATAGTTGCCACTAACTTGGCCGATCACTAATTGAAAATCACTATAGACTTGAAGTTGATCTACTTTTAACTCTTTTGCTATTTTTAACTCGACGATCAGCACTTCATATTCGGCCCCAATATTAGTTGTAGAGAATTCGAAGCATAGCACATATTCGACGATGACTTCCTTGGAGTTGACTAAGACCAACCCCGCATCTACTCCAGCAGCATTGGATGAACCATCCACGTATAGGGCCCAAAAATTTTTGGAAAGGTCGGCACTCTCTTCGGGGATGCTTAATTGCAACCATAGGATGCTAGTCTCATTTTGTTCAAGCTCTGCTTCATCTGGAATGATACATTCCACTATAAAATCTATTAATATCTGAGCTTTGATCGATGGCC
The DNA here is from genome assembly GCA_006176705.1 of Cocos nucifera. NCBI lineage: Eukaryota > Viridiplantae > Streptophyta > Magnoliopsida > Arecales > Arecaceae > Cocos > Cocos nucifera. The sequence goes on along the minus strand of QRFJ01002863.1, from coordinate 162,055 downwards.
AGGGTCGATAATTGATGTCAAACCTCATGAGCTCGATTGCCCATTTTGTGATTATTTCGAAAGCATCCATTCGATGAAGGACTGCTTTTATTGGTTGATCCATGCAGACCATTATGGTGTGCCCCTGAAAGTAAGGTCGGAGACTTGTAGTAGCAATTAGAAGAGAGTAAGTCAATTTTTCTAACTTAGAGTATCTGGTCTCTGCATCCCTCAGGACCTAGCTTGCATAGTAGATTGGTCACTATATTTTTGCTTCCTCCTAGACCAGAATGACTGCTAAGGCCATCGGGAAGACTGTTAGGTATAAGAATAATTCTTCTTTGGGTTTAGGCTTTGCCAGCAGTGGGGGTGAGCCGAGGTAGTTTTTGAGCTCCTTAAATGTCCGTTGGCACTCCGTCGTCTAGCAGAAGTTCTTTGGTTGCTTGAAAACTTGGAAGAAGGGCATGCATCGCTTGACCGATCTTGAGACAAAGTGATTTAGGAACGCCATTTTTTCAGTCAGACGTCGAACTTCTTTGATTATTTTGGGAGCAGTCATCTTCTGAATAGCTCAGATTTTCTCTAGATTTGCTTCAATCCTATGTCTTCACACCATAAATCTTAAAAACTTTCCTGAGGTCACACCAAAGGTGCACTTGGTTGGGTTCAGCTTCATCATATACTTCTTGAGTGCACTGAAGATCTCTTTGAGGTCAGTGATGTGGTTTATTGAAGCTCGACTTTTGACAAGCATGTCACCCACATACACCTCCATGTTGCGGTCGATCTATTCCATAAAGATCTTGTTGACCAGATGCTGGTACGTTGCCCCTATAATTTTGAGTCTAAAAGGCATAACCCTATAATAGTAAAAATCATGGTCAGTAACAAAAGCAGTTTTCTCCTCATCCTCTGACGCCATCCATATTTGGTTGTAGCTGAAAATGGCATCCATGAAGATGAGGAGCTTATAGCCCGAGGTTGCATCTACCTATTGATCAATCCTGGGTAGAGGGTAGCTATCTTTTGGGTAGGCTTTGTTTAGCTTTTTGAAGTCTATACACATCCTCTACTTATCGTTTGCCTTTTTGATGAGAATGACGTTTGAGACCCAGCTCGAGTAGTTAACCTTTTGGATGAATCCAGCTTTGAGGAGCTTGCCTACTTCTTCTACAATTGCTTTCTGCCTCTCTGGGGCATGGTTGTGCATCTTCTCTTTTACTGGCCAATACTTAGGATCAATGGCCAGCCAATATTCCATGACCTCGATATCAATTCCTGGTATATCCGCTAGGACCCAGGCAAAGACATCTGCGTTCTTCTTGAGGAAGGTGACTAGTCACTCCCGAACCTTGTCCCCCAAGTTGGAGCCAATTTGCACAGTGTGCTTCGCACTCCCATCGTTTAAGGGCACAGATACAAGGTCCTCCATAGGCTCGCCCTACTTCTCGATAAGGTCATCACGGACATCCAGCCCATCAACAGGACAAAGATCGGGCTAGATGTTTTTCTGTAGGGCAATAGAGTAACAGCATCTTGCCAATACCTGATCTCCCCTGATCTTTTCAATTCCATAGCTCGTTGAAAACTTTACTTTTAGATAATAAGTTGACACTACTACTTGGAGCGCATTCAAACCAGATCAATCGAGAATAGCATTATAGGCAGATAGAGCCTTTACGACTAAAAAATTGACCTATGCCTTAACCAGCTTCGGGCATTGCACTGTAGTCACAATCAAAGTTATTATGCCATTAACTAGCATGGCATCGCTAGTGAAGCCAACCAATGGGGAGTTCATAGGTCCCAAGTGGTTATAAAATAAGAACATTTTTGAGAAAGCATCATCAAACAAAATATCGACAAAGCTTCCATTATCTACCAAAATGCGGTGCACATCATAGTCGGCAATGATTAAAGAGATTACAACTGCATCATTATGCAGGAATTGGACACCTTGAGCATCCTCATCAATGAAAGCGATGGACTCTTCAGTTCTCCACCTCTTCCTAGGCTTGGCTGACCTGCTAGCCTCCCCTCACCGAAGTACCCCAGAGATGGTGTTGATGATGCCAAGGGGTGGCCGATATGCCTACTGCTCCTCTCTTTGTGGTTCTGGTTATGGCAATGCCCTTGGCCGATCTTTTCACCCTTCAGGCTGATGCCACAGGAATCGATTGAGTCTGCCTCACTTGATAAGCTCCTTGATCTTATCTTGGAGTTGAATACATTCTTCAGTATCATGATCTTGGTCACGATGATAGAGGCAGAACTTGTTTGGGTTGCGTCAGCCAAGATGGGAGCACATCCTTTTGGGCCTCGGTAACTGCTCCTTAATCTCCATCAGCACTTGCATTTTCAGAGCATTAAGGATGGCATAATTATGGAACCTTCGAAGGGGGGAACCCCGCCGCACCCTTCTATCGAGGCTTCCCTGCTTTCGAGCCTAGGAAGGTGTTCGGGCTTAATTACGCTCAAGGGGAGTTCGAAAGTGTAGCCGAGCTTCACTCAGCTTTCCTTCCTCAGTGGTCCTACCCGGTTCGTCGATTTGCCACTCTCCAACAGCTTCATTATCCTTGGCCTTGAAGGCCTCTTTCGCTCGGGCATACCCTTCAACCCGAGCTAGCATATCAGAAAAATTTCTAAGGTACTTCTTCTCCAGGAAGAATAGCAGATTATTCTTTTGAAGGCCACCCTTTAGCGTGGCCATCGCAATAGATTGATCCAGATTTCTAACCTCTAGTGCAGTGGCATTGAATCAATTAACAAAAGCTCGAATGGATTCTCCTTCCTGTTTCTTGATATTGATGAGGGATTTCGAGCCCTGCTTGGGATGTCGGCTACTAACAAAATGAGCCACAAACTGATGGCTAATCTGATCAAAAGAGAAAATGGTATTCAGCTTGAGGGTCGAGTACCAGTTCCTGATGGCTCCCTTCAGGATGGACGGAAAAGCTTGGCAGAGAATGGCATCTGATGCGCCATGAAGCAGCATCATCATCCAAAAGGCCTCTAGGTGATCAACTGGATTGGAGGTCCCATCGTAGCTCTCGAATTAAGGGAGCATGAAGTTCGATGTGATCGGTTCCTGCATGATGTACTGAGAAAAAGGAGGATCGATACAGATATCACTACCATGAAAGGACGAGCATGGCGGAGTTCCTCGATCCGTCGGTTCATTTCTTATAGTTTTCGATCCAGATCCTCTCGATCATAAATTTCTAAGGTCTTTTGACTAAATGGGAGCAAAGTTTACTCAGAGGTTGAGTCATGATCAGAGCAGGGGCACTTGGCTCTCTGCTTCTCCTTTTCAGAGGTCACCGACTGGCTAGCCCAAGTCGATCGTCCCTAGACCAGATCATGGGGCTATGGAGAAGCCTGCTCTGGTCGAATTGGCATTGGAGCCTGCCGCTGCATGACCTGCACCACCTCTATGAGATCGTGAACCTACTGAACTAGTAGGTTGAGCTACTCCACATCCACCATGGCTATAGGTGGAGTTTGAGTTGCCAGAGCTGAAGTGGGAGCAGATAGATCTGGATGGAATCTGGCTACAGAGGCCATTGACCATCGATTTGAAGCTTTCCTAGGAGGCATTTTTTTTGGGGAAGAACTCTAAAGAAGAAAAGGAGAGATCGCTGCTGAGCGCTTCTTTAAGAATAAGGGAACCTCAAGAATAGAGGGCCCTCCTTCTAGCACCAATCCTATTGGTGTAAAATCTGATCATCGTCGGAGAAGCATCGGAGTCAGAGAAGAAGAGATCACCGTTAGTGACCTAAAAAATAAGTCTCATCCAGAGCCTAGGGGTTGCTCCGGCAAGAATCTTCGATGATCAAGTCAACTCTTTCGACCAACAAAAATGGAGTACTCAGTCGAGAAAGTTACAGAGTATTGAAAAGAAGAAGAGAGCCTAGAGAAAACATATCTGAAGGATCCCTTTTATAGATGGAGCCTATAACAAACTGATAGTGATAGCCGTAACTATCAGGTAGTTGGCTGTTCGAGGCCATGTGGAGTTTGTTATGGAGAATAGTGTCTATTATCATGAGGTGCCAGTCCGTTTGAGATTTGATAGTCAAAGTTTGGAGGAGTAGGCATCGATTGGTGATGACCTTTGAGCTATATCAATTCTAGAGAAGTTTGGACTCCTCTAAGATAGTCCGGGTGTGGGTCGATTCATGCCATGTCCGAGATTAGATTTGTGTAGAAGAGGAGACTTCTAAAATCAGGAAGTAGATCTGCTAGAGAGATCTATGCGCAACTCTTCTAGAGGAGAAACTCGAGGAAGAATTTGCTTGACGGAGGAATCGAACTATTGGGGAGAATCCAAAAGGAGTTTGTCTATTGGAGGAGTCTGAAAGAAATTTGCCTATTGGGGGAGTTCGGAAGGAATTCACCTATTGGGGGAGTCTAAAAGGAGTTTGGCTGTTGGAGTCCGAAAGGAGTTCAGCTGTTGGAGAAGTCTGGAAGGAGTTCGACTATTGGAGTTTGGAAGGTATTTGCTTATTGGAGGAGTCCGGAAAAAGTTTGGCTGCTAGAGGAGTTCGCCTATTGAAAAAATTCGGAAGGAGTTTGCCTGTTGGAGTTCGAAAGGAGTTTGGCTGCAAGAGGAGTTCGCCTATTGGGAGAATCCAGATAGAGTTCACCTATTGGAGTCTGGAAGGAGTTCGGCTGCTAGAGAGGTTCGACTGTTGGAGGAAGATCGGTCAAATGGGATGCGCAGGTGCTGGAGACTTAGCCAGTTCTCTGGGGCAGTATTGACTGTTCAAGCTTGCCTAGAAAAAGAATCTGCGATGCCTTGTCGAATCTAAAATCAGTCTTCCCAGTCAATCAGATTCTCTGGCTATAATGTCGGAGGTTGGCCATTCTAGAATGATTCAGAGCTTGAACATTCCTGTGAGTTGAGGTTCAGTTTCTATAGCTACAACCAAATGAAACTGATTTAGTCGGAATCTTAGCCGAACTTCGGTAGGCATGGATTTATCCCCAACATATGTTATCACAACTTGTTAATGTAGTCTATTCTACTGGCAAGCATCCTAAATTAGATAGTATATCAGATATCTACTTATGGCACTATTGGCTAGGTCACATAAATA
>QRFJ01002863.1:63113-156967 GCA_006176705.1 Cocos nucifera | reverse complement strand
AAAAATTATAATTTGCCCTAAGAAGTGTTATTACAAGTGTTCAGCCAATTCTGGCTTTAGGGGACATATATTTCTAACAAATCTCCCACTTGTCCTAAAAAGCCAATTGGCTTACAAGTCTAAAGTCCCATCTCTCAAGGTGGGCTTCGATCTTCTGCTGGCCCAACGGCTTTGTAAGTGGGTCTGCACATTATCTTGGGAGTTATCTCTGACCTCAAACGTAAACTTTCTCAAGGTAATCGCGGATGAGATGATATCCGCAAGTCAATTAGCTTGGACTCTGTGAGACTCGGCTCCTAGCAAGGGCTAATGGCGCCATTGTTGTCGCAGTAAAAGGAATGGCAATCTGATGGCATATTCAATTTTCTGCAAGCAAACTTCTTGTTACAGAGCTATCCTTTGCAGCCTCTTGATAGACAGCTATTATTCTGCTATCATGGTTGGAATCTTATACACAAGTTTGACTTAGCGAACTCTTCCAGCTGACAGCTCCACCATTGCACACAAACAGACTTTCAGATGTGAACACATACATCTATATAGACATGAAGTCACGAAGCTGTGATATCCTTGAACTATGGAGTTACTCCGATTACCAAGAACAACATCATTCATTATCTTCTTTTCTAAATACTATAAGGAACATTGCACAGAAGTCAGTGTCTTTACCCTGGACTTTGACATGTTCTGCTTGTGACACTCCAGCATGGGGCTATATCAGGTAGTGTTACATAAGCATGGCATACATGAGCTCCCTATTGCAGAGCATAAGGGATTCTTGCTCATGCGTCTATTTCCTCCAGGTGTGCTGGGGCACATCTCTGGAAAGATGAATACATGTCTTGAAGGGCATTAATTCCCTCTTAGAGTTTTCCATACTAAACCCTTTAGTACTTCCCTCTATGTACCATCTTTCTTGGAGAGTCCTAGCATCCTATTTCGGTCTTATTCCCTATAGACCTTAGATATCTAAATTAAAGGATGCTTCACCTAGGTCTTTCATGGAGAATCGTTGGACAACCACATTCTTGACTGATGTCAACAATGGAATATCATTTCCCAATTAAGTAGGATGTCATCCAACGTTACAATACGAGGAAGAACAACAGCGCTCCCACTACCTTTGAAAACACATGGTTCCTCTTACCATTTTTGATGAAACCAAAAACTTTTTTGATCACATCATTTGAAATGGAGTGTTCCAGCTTCGAGATGCTTGCTTAAGTCCATATATGGACCTTTTGCAGCTTGCAACCTTGTGATCAGTATCAACTGGATGAAACCCTAACCGGCTGTTCCATATACATATCTTCCTTCAAAGATATCCATCTTAGGAATACGTTTTCACGTCCATTTGCCATATTTCATAATCGAAATAGGTTGTGCAACAGCAAGGCAATGGCGGATGGATTTAGCATAGCTACCGGGGAAAAGATATCCTGATAGTTCAATGCCTTGCGCGTGACTATAGACTTTGCCACCAGTCTAGGCCTTGAATTGTCTCCACATTCCCATCGTGCATCAATCTTTCTCTTAAGAGATCCATTTACACCCATAGGTACTATACCTTCTGGTGGCATCTACCAAGGTCCAGAACTTGGGTTTGAGTGCATCGAGTCGGAATCTCTGACTTCATTGCCTCAAGCCATTTCTCAGGAGTCGATATCTGATTCGCCTTGTTGTTAGGTTGTGTGATCATCACCATGGAGCACCATTACCTGATGAGGAACATTTCCTACGTCCTCTGAAATAATACGCTAATATCTTTCAGGGACGGAAACTGTTTTCCGATCTACGAGGTGGAGAGGTATGTGTTCTTATTGGCGTCAGACCGTGATTTCGTTCCACGTTGGTCCTCTAGCCTCGTTCTACTGTGAGACTTCTCATCAAGCTAATTTCTGCTTTCCCAATGCCGCTATCTTGAATAAACTATTTTTCAAGAATATATGGCATTGCGACTCCACAATCACATTGTGGTCTTGCTGGAATGTAGAAAATAGTATCCCTAATGACTTCTTATAGGATATCCTATTTTAATCGACTCTAAAAGGACCTAAATTCTACTGTCAGCTTGTTGTCTTTTTGACATAAGCTGACAACCCTAAATCTGAGATGACTCAGACTTGGTTTCTTACCGTCCATATCTTCATATCCGGTGTGGTAGGAACGGTTTTAGAGGGAAACCTGTTCCAGTAATGAGATTGAAGTTAAATAATGAATGTCCCTAAAGAAAATCTGGAGGTCTGTGAAGCTACATGCATGGATCGAACCATTAGTTCAATAAGAGCGATTCTTCCTCCGTTCTAACACCCCCATTGAGTTTGATGGTATTCCTGGGTGGAGTCCATTGAGAGACATGCCATTATCCTTAAGATTAGTTTAGGAATTCCCGGCTAAGGTATTCACCTCCTCGACTGATCGAAGAACCTTAATGGGTTTTCCAATTTATTTTTCTACTTCATTCTGAATTCTCTTGAACTTTTCAAAACTTCAGACTTTGTCTCATAAGATACACATACCCATACCTAGACAGATCATTCGGTAAAGTAATGAAGTAGACAAAATTGCTCTAGCCGGCACATCGAATGGGCGCACACATCAGTATGTGGTACTAGGGCTAAGGAGATCTATGGCCCTCTCCCATGTCCAACAAAAGGGAGTTTAGTCATTTTGCCTTGAAGACAAAGATTCACAAGTTGGATATGACTCAAAAGTCAATGGACTCAATAGCCATTTTTCTCCCAATTTTGTTAATCCTATCTTCTGCTAATATGACCTAGATCTCAGGTGCCATAGATATCTATCGTTGGACTATCCTAGGTCGTTTGGCATTCACGTTTTGCTCGATAGTTAGAACAGGTACATCAATATGTAGCTGATAAAGACCATTAATAAGGAAATCATTTGTAATTTTATTTCTTTCATAAAGAATGTTACAATGGTCCTTAAAGAAGGTGATTACATAACCTTCTTATGCTAAGCATGAAACAGAAATCAAATTCCTGCTAACTGCAGGCACAAAATAACAGTCTTTTAAAACTAAGTCTAAATCAGATGGTAATCGCAGAGGATATGTTTCCACGCTACTGCAGCAACTCTTGCTCCATTACCGACGCGTAGGATCATGTCTCCATCCCTCAGCCTCCTGCTATCCTCAAGACCCTACATAGAAGTGCATAGGTGAGCACTAGATCCAGAGTCAAGCACCCAACTGGATGCAGAAGAAATCGTAAGGTTGGACTCAATAACGAGCATACCTCCAGAAGGACCTTCCTTCTTGTTCTTTAGGGTGGCCAGGTAAGTAGGGCAGTTCCGCTTCCAATGGCCGTCGCTGTTGCAATGGAAACACTTTCCTTTGCCATCGCCTTTTTCTTCTCATTCTGCCTTCTTTCTTCTTTGATCCTTCCACCTTTTGCTTTTTCACAGACTTTTTTTTCTTCCATAAGACTTTCTTTTGGAAGAAGTCCGTTCCATAGCAAGAATTGAGCCTTTAGAACCTTTCATAGAAAGCTCAGCGGTAACCAGCATATTCATCAATTCGGCCAAGGAATTTTCAAGTTTATGCATGTGGTAATTCATGATGAATTCCCCATATGCATCAGTCAAGGATTGCAGAATAATATCGTTCTGCAAGTCCAAGTCCAACTTTACACCGAGCTTCTCAAGCTCTTACATGTCCTTGATCATTGTCAGACAGTGATTTTGGACTGACTGCCCATCACGCATCTTAGCCTTAAAAATGAAGGGAAATCCTGATTTTCCGGTCTAGCTTCGTCCAGATCTGATTAGATCAAGAGATATATTTCAAAAATTTTCTCTTGATCTCAATCAGATCTTGATAAGTTTCAGATCTGATTATTATTATTTTAATAAATAAAATAAAATAAGATAAATTAAATCAAATTTAATTTACCTGATTTGGGTAATCCTATTACCCTGTAGATGATCCTGATTGCAGCGGAAGGTTCTGGATCTTAGCCACGCAAGCGCCTGGCCTCTACCGGTATCCACTCGGGTTGGATCTGGAGATCCTCTTCTTCTCTATTACACCTCCAAAAATCAGATCTGGATCTGATCTGGAGGATCTTCAAAACTCTTTTGAAGATCTGCAGTCGTCCTTTTGCAGCAGCGCAGCCTTCTTGCTTTTGATCGCCTTTCCTTGATCTGAATCGCACCAACCTAAAGTCCAAAACACTTTTGGACGTGGAGAGCAAGGGGAGAAGAGACTATGGCATGGAGAAGGAGGGGAGAGGTAGCCTTGGGGCGTGTCTCTCAATTGCATTCACTTAGGAATTAGGGTTGGGCGCAGGGTCTTATTTATAGACCTCTTGTGATCCAACTCCTCTTCCTCTCAACCAATCACAACCCTTTGTGAAATCAGATCTAAATCTGATTGGTTGGAATAGAGACCCCTGGATTCCTCCTTAGAGGGCGCCTAAGACCAGTCAAACTGGATTCTTAGTAGAACTCTGATTGGAATCCAAAAGGGAGGTGGAGTCCTTGTCCAACAAGGACTCCTAGGCGCCTCCTACTTGGGCTCACGCCACCCTTGGCGTGCGCCCTTCTCCTTGCCAGGTTCTGGCAGGGGGACAGGCCCCCACCAGCTCTCCAATAGGTGCATGACATGTGGTCAAAAGTCAAAGGGTCAATGGTCAACGTTTGACCAGTCAAAGGTAGACTTTTGACCAAAGTCAAAGAACAAGAAATGGCAGGTGACCAAAAATGGCAGGTAATGTCTTACAAATAAGACAACCTATTCTGACTTGGACAACCTCCAGTCAGACCATATGAAGGCCTCTGATTGAGCACAAACTCCTTTGGCTCAGTCAGGACAACTTATTTATGATAGTAAAAGAAGAACGTTAGGTTCAATCGAGTGCTAGCACGATTTCCTTGAACCTAATTGAATCTCATTCAGATCAATTGAACTAGATCAGTTCAATTGATGATCACCAGATTCAAACCCTTGTTTGTGTGACCCAGTTAGGTTCAGTTCTGTATGGTAATGGGATATGTCATGATCTCTATCATAGACATCATCGAAACTCCTTTCGATGGATCAGAACTCTTCTGATTCGAACAGCTAGAATGATCGATCATCTAAATCATTCTAATTGCTCCCAAAATCCACCAGTGACACCTAGCAGTATATGGTGGCAACCCATCAGAGCTGAATGCGAACCTCTTGGTGCAGCTACCTGTGTGATTCAGTTCTTCTATCTTGAGCCCCGATCAGATTAGGGTTAAGGTGAACTCGTCAAACCCTAGTCTCTGTCATATGATGTAATCATTCGATTCGAGTCCAATGTGAAAATCTAAATAGAAACTCTTTCTATTATTTCACTCTACCATGGCCATGGATTTCTGGACTTGATTCTCATGATCATCATAGGGCTACTCCTCTACCACCGAGGTAGATAGATTCCATCTTGATGCAATCCAGTTCCTACAATGAACATGCTATAGCCAACATACACCTCAGGGTTCCATATGGCTAGGAGACCGAGTAATGGTGTAGTCAAACTATAACACCCTCAAGGTGAACTGCCGATGCATCTCAGGTCAAAGAACCAGACACACTACTGCAGCATCGAGTCAGTCATTGACGAGAAGGTAGACTCCCTAATGACTACTCGAGGTGGTCACGCTCAGTGCCCTCGTTCTCTAACGAGTACCTGTACTCTCGCTCCGGTGTCTCCACACCGTAGACTCAAGACTCATCTACTAAAGAGAAGTGATCGTACACCAACCTTCCGGATCAATCACCATCCTCGTGATGATCCTATGGTCGGGAGCTGTTTATGAGTTAATAATGATTATTCATGTCTTAAATTTTCAACTCTTGAAAATATGAATTATCATTACCATTAACTCAAAGGATATATCACAGACACTAAATACACATGTGTGATAGAAAATAACCCATTTCATTAATTATAGTCAAAATTACAATTTTGCCCCTAGAAGTGTATTACAAGTGTCAGCCAATTCTGGTTTCTAGGGCACATATATCTAACAGAACTTGGGTGAAGCATCCTACATCCTAAGGATGAAGATATATAGGGATAGATCTAAAAGGATGCTTAGTATATCCTAGTCCACGTACATAAAAACTATGCTGAAGAGGTTCAGCATGGAGAATTTCAAAAAGGGCTATCTTTTGATAGGCCAAGAAATTTCTCTCTCTAAGAAGGATTGTCCGACAACTCCTGAAGAGAGAGAGTGTATGAGTAAAATTTCATATGCTTCGGTAGTGGGGTTTATTATATATGCAATGACATGTATGAGATCAGATGTGGTATACTCACTAGGAGTAGTGAGTAGATACGAATCTGATCTTGGAGAAAATTACTGGAAGGTGGTTAAAATCATCCTTTAGTATTTGAGAAATACTAAGAACTAATGATTGGTTTATGGTGAGTCAGATCTGAAGCTTGTAGGGTTTACAGACTTTAGCTTTCAATCTGACCATGATGTCAGTAAAAATGTGTCGGGATATATCTTTACTCTAAATGGTGGAGCCATCTGTTAGAAAAATTTGAAGTAGCATACAGTGGCTGACTCTGTTTGCAAAGCAGAGTACATGACAACATCAAATGCAACATAGAAAGCTATGTGGCTAAGAAAGTTCATCATCGATCTTGGAGTAGTATCCTCCATTGATAGCCCAATCTTGCTCTACTGCAACAGCACTAGTCCCATAGCTCAAGCAAAGGAACCAAAGGCACATCAACGAACAAAGCACATTCTGCACCACTTCTATTTGGTCCGTGAGATCGTGGATCATGGAGACGTCGACCTTCAGAAGATCGACAAAAAGAAGTACCTAGCTGACCCCTTCACTAAAGCCCTGGCAATCAAGAAGTTCGACAACCATAAGTTGAAGATGGGTATTAGATATTATGCCGAGTGGCTTTAGGATAAATGGGAGTTGTTGGAAATTATATCTCAAAGCCAATCATCAGCCTATTGATGATTGAGATGTCGTAATTGATTTATTAGTTAATAAAAAATATTTTGGCATCTTTTTTCATCATAAATTTACATCTTCTAAAGAACTCCGTTGTTGTGATGAAGTCTTTAAGATTATTTAGTTTCAATAAAGAAAGGATTTATCGATTAGTTCTTAAATTTATTCACGACCAAATGATAGGCTGTTAATTAGGACGATAGCATCTATCAAGCATAGGCCGCTATATGCTATATAGGTTGGTTGTCCTCTTAACCAAGGAATATGGAGATACTGGTATGGCATACAGCTGAGATGTATCGGTACATCATCATTGAACGTGACCAGCTTTAGAGCATTCTACTATCGAGAATGTCTCTGATGGGATATAGGTATATGTATCCCTTAGACCTGAGATCATCTCAGTGACTTGCAAGCAACTTACTGTGCTTTGGTACCGAACTAACTGAATTTCTAATTTAGCAATGGAAGGCTTCTGAGCATAATCAAGTACTTGCAAAGTCAGAGTATGATCAAGATGGAATTGACCACTCCAAGAGTTGGAGAATAATGTATCACTGTATTTCAATATAGCAAAACCTTAGCCAAGGTAATCCATCAAATGGATTTGATATTTTGAAATACAATGCGAACAATATGATTAGAGTTGATAGTTGAACTCTGAGGTGTCCTACGAGCATTATGGTCAAGGGGATGAATTATATGGAAACTATATTCACATGGGTTCTAAGGATGGTGCTCTACACCTATCGACCTATCCAATCGTCGGATATCATTGCTAGATGGTCACTTCAATTGACACAAAAATTTATTTCTATGCTACCAACTTAGGTTCGGACCTATGAGGTTACACACATTAGAGTTCACATTCCGATCGAATGGTTGATCAGCGATTTAGAATCATTTTAGGGTTAAACAATCAATACGATTGGTGTTTAACCTAGTGCAAGTATTGCAGGAGGATCGATTAGCAATTCGATTGCTAATTGACTTAATTTGACTAAGCTAGAAGGTTGAGATTAAGTTTAATTAAATATAATTTAATTATATTTAGTTTTGGCTTGATTGGATCAAGTCCAATTAGCTTATTCGATAAGTCAAGTGTAAGGAAGAACTAGTCCTAGTCTAACTAGGACTCAAGTCAACCCAATTTTCTAATTTGATTAAAAAATTAAATTAAAATTAAATCTAATTAAATCTAATTTTATTAAGTCTTTAAATGAGTTAGGGCCTTATTTAATTAGGTTGGTTTATTCTTGTTTTTATTTGGTTAAAAGACCTTGTTTGACCAAGTCGAAATAGGAGTCCTAGTGTGACTAGGACTCCCTATTCCTTGCGCCACCTAATCCTCACGCCCCATCCTTTTCTCTTTGTATTTTTATGTGAATAATCTCCATGCCCAAGGTTTCTCATGCCTCCCTTTTCTCTTCTTTTTTCTCATATGGAAGTTTGTTGGTAGACCAAGTCAAAAGGGGAATTAGTTTTGCTTAAGGATTCTATGAGATGGAATCCTTGTCAACTAAAACTCTTCCCATAAGTGTGCCAACCTATCCTTCCTTATTTTCTTTGATTTTCATGGTAAAAGAGGATATTTTTTGTGCACCCCCCTTACTAGTCCATGGCAGAAAAAGAGGTGGGGGCACCCTAGAGTTGAGCGCCCCAACAACTTCGCTTATTTGGTCCTTCTTAGTCTAGATTTTTGACCTAACTTGGATTCTATATATCTCTTTATTTAAAGAGAATTTTTGGCTAAAAGCTTCATGAAATGTAGATATTTGAGATACCTCTTTAGTATAGAAAAATTAGATAAAAATTCATCTAGGTTATGGATATATTGAAAACACAAATCAGGATGTATATCTCTTTATTTAAAGAGAATTTTTAGCTAAAATTTTTGTGAAAAGTAGATATTTGAGATGCCTTTTAGTATAGAAAAATTAGAGAAAAATTCATCTGGATCGTGGATATATTGAAAACACAAATCAGGATGTTTAGAAAAAGAACAAAGAAGAAGAAGAGGATCTTCTTCTAGGATTTTTGTTCTAGATCTCTTCCTCCCTTTTTTGTGAGCTTTTGAGAGGTGTCTCAGTATCACAAATCCTTCTCTTTTCTTTTGATATTTTGGAGTGTCCATGTTTTGAAGAAGGAGGCTTTGGAGTGTCCATGTTTTGAAGAAGGAGGCATCGGATCAACCGTCGAAGAGAGATCAGTATAGTGCTAGCATATTGTGCTGATTTCCTGTATCATGATCTCTGATCGTGTTCGTGGGCTTGTGTGGATGACTCCTAGAGTCTGGATGCATGTGCGGCTCATGACTTTATCCTCAAGCCTGAATCAATAAGTTAGAACATCTAACTTGCTCTAGTAATAGATCTGATCTATTAACTTCATACCTGCATTTGATGTAGTATAAATCTAGGTTGATTTGATCAACTTTTTCTTTCTTATTTGATTTTAATTTTTGATTTAATATCATGCCTTGATCATATAATAGATTTAAGATCTAGGTGTTTACATGTTTATTTAAATAAATATTTAATTTATTTAAGTCTTTCGCTACATGATCTTGAAAAAGTTTCAAGATCTACCCATGAAACCCAAGATCTGGTTCCTACATCCTTTGCCTCTTGTATTACACTAACTTTTGCTTTCCATGACTTTGGCAAGGTCCTAAGAATTTTTCTCACCAAATCACTATTATAATAGATTTTTCCATGAGTTTTTAAACCATTAGTTATATCAATGAAGCATGTGAATATTTTAGTGATTGATTTAGTGGATTCCATTATAAAATGCTCATATTGGTACACTAGCATATTAATCTTTGATTCTTTGACTTGGTTTGTGCCCTCAGGAGTAACTTCAAGTCTATCCCAAATTTTTTTTGCAAAGTTGTAGGTAGAAATTTGGTTAAACTCGTTAGCATCTAAGGCACAATACAAGACATTCATGGCCTTGGCATTTAGCTGAATTTACTTTTTATCTTCATCACTCCAATCCTTTTCAGGTTTGGGTGTGCTAATGCCATTGACCACAATGGTGAGTGGCCCATTGATTATGATACTCCACATATCATAATCAAGAGCTTGAATAAAGATTCTCATGCGAGCTTTCCAATATGTGTAGTTTGTGCCATTAAAAAGTGGTGGTCTATTAGTGGATTGCCCTTCGACGAGTGAATCTTCTAATTGTGTTATCATGATCTTTATCTCCTGATGATTAGATCAGTGTGCTAGCTAAGGACCAAGCTCTTGTACCACTTATTGCATAACTAGACAATCCAAGAGGATGGGGGGTGCATTGGGTTATTAAAAATTTTAAACCAATCTAAGTAGTAGAGTGCAGTGCAGAGATGAATGAGTGCTAAATATAAGATTACTGAGATGCAGAAAATAAAAGCAGCAAAAAGGATAAAGTGCACACACACAAACACAGTAAATTTATAATGGTTTGGTGCTTCTCTAGCACCTACATCCACTCCCCAAGTAACCCATTAAGAATTTCTACTATAATCACCTGATTATAGTGTGTTTGTTTTCACTGGGCTCACAAACAAATCCAATTGATTTTATTCTAGGTTAACCAATCAAAACCTTTACAAGCCTTTACCTAAGGCACCCCCAAACTAAACTAAGTTTAGTATAATTAAAATCCTTCAAGTTTTAGCTCCTGTTGAAACATTTACAACAAAGTACAATGAGAAGAAAATACAACAAAGAAAACCTTATTTTTGGTTGGATTGTTGTCGATGAAGCTTTCCTTTCGAGGAAGCCTTGAATGCAGCCAATTAAATCTTCTCTTTCCACTTTGAATGCACTTGAAAAGCTCAAGAAAAAATTGAATGAGAGTTGGTGAGCCTTCTTGAAGATATGATTTTCTTAAAGCACTCTTTTTACTTTCTTTTTCTTCATTAACAAAGCTTGAACAATGTTCTCCTTTTGTACTTTCTTTTTCCTTTTTTCTTAATCATTTTCAAAAGGATCTAGATGATTTGACGTGGACTCTAGCCGATTATTGTCATTGGAGATAAAAAATAACTATTGAAAAATGGTTCTGGGCGAAAGTAGACTTTTGCAAAACTAACCATTGCACCCGTCAGATTACATCGATTTAGCTCAATTCTTGCTTTAGGCCAGCTCGAGCAGTATTTCTTCGCAAATCAACTTTCTATCCAACTGAGAGGGCTGGCTCAATTTTGTGTCGGGCTGGCTAGATCGATGGTCTTGAAAAAATAGTCCGTCTATTGATCTGAGACAATCGACTTGGTTGGGCTTTAGGGTGGCTCGAATAGCAAATAAGAAAAACCATGTTTTTGTTGATCTGAGATAGCCGGCTCGGTGGAGCTTTGAGCTGGCTTGAACAATAGAACTCCAAAACTCATCTTCTGCCACTTTGAGATAGCCGGCTCAGATCCAAATCAAGCTAGCTTGGCTATGTGCCAAGCCAACAAAATAAAAGCATGCCATGCTAGGACTGGCTCGAGTCAAGGTTGGGTCAGCTCGGATTTTGAAAGATAAATCTTCTTACTTCAAAACTTTTCATAAACTATTTCACTTGACCTAAAAGATCTTTAATTGACTATCGAGTTATTCAATGACCTTTTTCCTTCTACAAAACTAAGCTTTGACATTCTTAAAAAGTTAGTATTAAAATTATGTTCCAATATTTTGTAATCATCAAAATCATTCCTAGAGACAAAAAATTTTCTAGTAGGTACTAGAATCCACATAGACTGCATACGGACTCGAGAAAAGCTCTGGCCAACTCGTGCGCATCTATGGGTAAGTTCTTAACCAATTATTTTTTTAAATAATTTTTAATATTTGATTTTGCCCTAGATATCTTTTCAATAGACTAAGGCCTCCACTGAAAATTCTGATTAGGTCCAACCATCAATATAACTGAGTTCAGTGCATCAAACGAACAATGACCAGGCCTGTGAAAAGCTCTGGCTAACCTGATTACCATCCAAAGAGTGCGACCTAATCATCATATGATGAATGATAATTCTAATATCTTGATGAACACCAGGCGTAAGATACCTCCAATATCCACCCAGACTATTGGACCCATTACCATCCACCTTAATGGGCGGCTATAATCTTGTTATCAACATAACAATTTTATTTTAAGAACCTAATAATTTTAAAAGATTTGGTTAACTCATTTAAAAGAATAGAGAGAAGATTAACCAGTTAATCATGATCCTTCCACTAACTTCACCAAGTCAAATTAATAAAGACCAAAGATAAGCTAGTCTAGGGGCACCTAAATCAGTCACACTGATTTACCTAGTTGCAATGGGTCAACCCAAATTATTAAGTGATCTGATCAAAATATAATTTCACCAAGATGGCCAGGTAAGTGAGATCGGTGGGAGGGTTATGCCATTAACTCGTCAAAGACCAAATCAGTGCAAGTAGCTCTCAATTAAAGACCACTGGTTGAAACTATCAGACTTACTTAGACACCAACTAGTTAATTAGTTTCGATTGGATCCACCTAACAATTTGGGCTAGACCACTTAGCCAAGAATTACATCCATTTGGTTCTTATTAAAGAGATGGACTTGACCAACTACAACTAGTGTAATTGATCTAGAGTATCCTTAACCTAATCTACAAACAACCTAATCTACAACTAGCCAAGACAACTGACTTGGGCTTTGGGGTGGCTTGAATAGCAAACAAGAAAAACCATGATTTTGTTGACCTGAGATAGTCGGCTCGATGGAGCTTCGAGCTAGCTTGAACAATAGAACTCCAAAACTCATCTTCTACCACTCTGAGATAGCTGGCTCAGATGCAAATCGAGCTAGCTTGGCTATGTGCCAAGCCAACAAAATAAAAGCATGCCGTGCTAGGACTGGCTCGACTCAAGGTTGGGTCAGCTCGAATTTTGAAAGATAAATCTTCTTACTCCAAAACTTTTCATAAACTATTTCACTTGACTTAAAAGATCCTTAATTAACTATGGAGTTATTCAATGACCTTTTTCCTTCTACAAAACTAAGCTTTGACATTCTTAAAAAGTTAGTATTAAAATTATGTTCCAATGTTTTGTAATCATCAAAATTATTCCTAGAGACAAAAAATTTTCTAGTAGGTACTAGAATCCACATAGATTGCATACGGACTCGAGAAAAGCTCTGGCCAACTCGTGTGCATCTATGGGTAAGTTCTTAATCAATTATTTTTTTAAATAACTTTTAATATTTGATTTTACCCTAGATATCTTTTTAGTAGACTAAGGCCTCCACTGAAAATTCTGATTAGGTCCAACCATTAATATAACTGAGTACAGTGCATCAAACGAACAATGACCAGGCCTGAGAAAAGCTCTAGCCAACTTGATTACCATTCAGAGAGTGTGACCTAATCATCATATGATGAATGATAATTCTAATATCTCGATGAACACCAGGCTTAAGGTACCTCCAATGTCCACCCAGACTATTGGACCTATTACCATCCACCTTAATGGGCGGCTATAATCTTGTTATCATCATAACAATTTTATTTTAAGAACCTAATAATTTTAGAAGATTTGGTTAACTCATTTGAAAGAATAGAGAGAAGATTAACCAGTTAATCATGATCCTTCCACTAACTTCACCAAGTCAGATTAATAAAGACCAAAGATAAGCTGGTCTAGGGGTACCTAAATCAGTCACACTGATTTATCTAGTTGATATGGGTCAACCCAAATTATTAAGTGAACTGATCAAAATATAATTTCACCAAGATGGCCAGGTAAGTGAGATCGGTGGGAGGGATATGCCATTAACTCATCAAAGACCAAATCAGTGCAGGTAGCTCTCAATTAAAGACCAATGGTCGAAACTATCAAACTTACTTAGACACCAACTAGTTAATTAGTTTCGATTGGATCCACCTAACAATCTGGGCTAGACCACTTAGCCATGAATTAAGTCCATTTGGTTCTTATTAAAGACATGGACTTGACCAACTACAACTAGTGTAATTGATCTAGAGTATCCCTAATCTAATCTAAAAACAATGCTTGATTAGATTTAGTTAATTACTCTGATTAAGTCCGTTCTTTAATCTAACCTTAGGTCTAACCCAATTAACGAACCTAATTCATCCTAACCCATTAACCCATGTACTATGATTTTATCTTAGGATCTTCAATTCATAATTCTAGATCATAATTAATAATCCTTAATTCTCAATTAAGTGTTGGGCTGATAGGTTGGGATTCGGCATTTCAAAAATAATTTTTAAGTTTTATAAAATATTTTTATAATCTAGTTCTGTCGACTAAATTGATCGACTCATTTTAGAAATGGGTCGGCTTATTTCATAAACATCAACCAGTTCCATGTTTAATTTATAAACTTTGCACATAACATAAATAAAATCATGAATCTATTTTATATCTAATCTAAATATATTTATGATCATAAATTTTGGATTGAAATAATTTTAAATCTATCTAGATCATATCTAACATATTCATAATTAATTTTTAGATCAGCACATACTAAGACAACATTTTCAGTGTAAAGGATAAACCTTACAGCAGGACAACTTTATAAGATCAGTTCGTGCGATCTAAATATTTATTTCAAATTTATATCTAAAATTATAATTTAGGTCTAATCTAAATCATCAATCTAAAATATACATAAATACCATGTCAATCAGACCTAGGCTCTGATATCAATAATGGAAAATTCTAGGATTTCATGCATAGATTTTGAAACTTTTCAAAATATTGCATAGCGGAAGACATGGATTAATCAAATTAATCTAATAATGCATGTAAAAACTTTTAGATCTAGGATCTTATGACATGATATTAGACATGTAATAAATCTAAAAAATAAATAATATAAAGGTATTGATCATATCAATATCTGATCTAGATCTAACCTAGAATGCTATAGAGATCATATCTCTATACCTGATCATGGGTCGAGAACTCCTCTTGCTATTTTCATGAATGAGAACATCGCTTAGAGCCACTGATAAGTGGTAAAAATATACTAATAAAATTATTAAATTATAAAATAAATTAATCTATTTTATTAGAAATTAATACTTTTATTAATCTTATGTAAGAAAGAAGGCCACCAATGTGAAGATCTCATTTTTCTGGTTCAGATAAAAAAAATTTCAAGCAAAACAGACTTCAAACGAGCCCAGAATCGAATTTCAAAAAAAAAAAAAAAAAAAAAAATGCCGGCGCAACGCTGACGTCAGGATGACGTCAGCATTTTTCGCGGCGCACGGTGGACCATCTGAAGGGTAATTCAGGAATTTAATAGCATAAATAGCGCGCTGATTGGTTGAAGAACGCGGCGGTCCATGCAACACCAGGCTTGCGCATGGTCCACGGAGGGCAATTTGGGAATTTTGGTTGATCTAACGGGCTGTTTTCAGTGAAGCTTGATCGGACGGATGAAAAGAAGGCACTGATGGATGGCATCTGCAGTTCCTAGTCGAGATCCAACGACTGAGATTCATCCCGACGTTAAACTATAGATCTGAAGCCTTCTTTCAATGCAATCGGATGGCCCAGATTCGATCCAATGGATGATCCAACGGCTGATATTAAATCCGACTTGATCTGGGTTATTTTAAGGGCTTTTTGAGTGGTTTTTGTACCGTTTGATCAAGATCTAACAAGCAGAATTATCCAGATGTTAATTTGAGTTGATTTAGGAGTCCTAAACCTAATTTTTGATGGATTTTGGGGAAATAAAACTCTTTACCTATAAAAGAACCTAGAGTTGCCGTGAGAAAAAAAATTAGAGAGAGACAAAGAGAGAGAGAGACGGGGAGAAAGAGAGAGAGAGACAAAGAGATAGATGGGGAGAAAGAGAGAGAGGGAGAAAGAGAGAGAGAAAGAGAGAGGAGAGAGATAAAAGAAAAGTGATTTATGAGAAAATCAAAAAAAAGATTTTTTTTTTTTTGATTTTTCTTCGACGATCAAGACATCGATCAAGGAGCCTCTTCTTCTTCGCCAAGTTCTCCACATCAAGAGCAGCAGACAATCAATTTCAGCAATCAAACAGTCTAATTTCTTCATGCTTTTTATTTTATTTACTATTTTTAAATTTGTTATCATGAACTAAATTTTATTTTACTAAGGCTAAGGTGTAGCCACTCTTTTGATGCAATATTCAATATGATTTATTTTTAAATTTTATTCATGAGGAGTATATAAATCTGATCTTAATGCTTTTAGATTACTGGCCATCTTCTAATTGATCTGATGAACATAGATGTTACGAACTAAGTACATCTATGTTAATGCTTCTTGATTATATACCTTGTATTATGAATCAAATTAAAATTCATATGCATGCGGAAATTTTAGTGCACTTTGGATGCAGCGTATTTTAATTAGAGGGTTTCACAAAACCTAATGCATTAATATTTATTTAAATTACACCTGGACCAAAGAGTAATTAATAAATATTAATAGATTTGCTATGCCTGGACCAAAGGGTAGTGAATAAATTAGGAGACTCCACCGTCACATGAAATAAAATTAATCTAAAAACCTGAATATTGTATTAACTGAGTTGGTGAACCAATTGCCTTAGTAATCCATTGCTCTTGAATTTAAAACCCTAATAATTTACACTCTCTATTTAATTAAAAACTTTTAATTATTATTATTATTTTTTTTAATTTCTTATTCTCATAAATCGATCTTCTAAATAAAGCATAGGAAAGAGCTTTTCAGTACTTATTTTCCAATCCTCTAGGGATGATACTCTACTCATTCACTTTATTACTTGATCGACTGGTGCACTTGCCATAGCTATAAATTAGCATGCATCAAGTTTTTGGCGCCGTTGCCAGGGATTGTGTCTAAAATAATATTGAAATTTTGATCCTAGCTTTACTTTAGAAATTTATTTTTAATTTTTATTAAAAAAAAAATTTTAAGTGCATGACATGTACTGGACATAGTAATTTACTATCTTTTGATCCAGAAATTGAAAGGACTATTAGAAGACTACAACAAGAGAGAAACATGGCAGCTGAAGATCCTAACGACATCAATCTAGGAGTGGATATAGCGACTGAAGGACAGCATGAAGCTATTCGGCCAGTACATCGTCCATTAAATGATTACATCACACCATCTATAATCGATGCAGCTTCGAGCATCAGGAGACCGCCTGTACGAGCAAACAACTTCGAAATAAAATCGGCGATGATTAGATGATTCAATCAACTGTCCAATTCAGTGGACACATGCATGATGATCCGAATGCCCATATTTCTAATTTTTTTGAACTTTGCGATACTTTTAAAATTAATAGGGTGTCGGATGATGCTATTAGATTAAGCTTATTTCCTTTCTCTTTACGGGATAAAGCTAAAAATTGGCTTCATTCTCTTCCTGTAGGTTCTATCACAACTTGGGATGTCCTAGCCCAAAAATTCTTAGCCAAGTACTTTCCACCTTCCAAAACTGCTAAGATGCGCAACGATATCACTTCTTTTATGCAGATGGATATGGAGACGCTATATGAGGCTTGGGAGCATTTCAAGGAACTGCTGAGGAGATGTCCACATCATCAACTACCCGTATGGCTTCAGGTACAAACTTTCTATAATGGTTTATCTCCTACTAATCGTTCTATGATTGATGCAGCAGCAGGAGGAACCATTAATCGAAAAATGGAGGAAGAAGCCTTCGATCTGATTGATGAGATGGCATCAAATAGCTATCAATGGCAAACAGAGCGCATGATGCCAAAAAGACTAGCAGCTATGCAGGGAGTAGATTGCGTGCCAACTTTACTAGCTGAAATTGCAGCCCTTAGAGCTGAAGTCAACAACTTAAAGGGAACAGCTATGCATGTTCAGAGCATGACTTTGACCTGTGTGGAGGAGGACACGATACGAGCAATTGCCAGACAGGTAATCCTTTTGCTAAAACAACTGATACAACTAATTATATTGAAAATTTTTTCAGACCACAACAAAACAATCCCTACTCCAACACATACAATCAAGGGTGGAGGCAGCATCCAAATTTCTCATGGAGTAATCAAAATACAGCATAACAACCACCCCCGGGATTCCAAGTACCTGAAAAAAAGTCCAATATGGAAGAGCTGATGGTCAAATTTATGCAAAACCAAGAAGCAACTATAAAAAATTTGAAAGCCAAACTTAGGCAGGACCAAATAGCAGCAATTCGAAACTTGGAGATACAAATAGGTCAAATGGCTAAGATAATCTTCGAGTGACCTCAAGGATCCTTGCCAAGCAATACGGAGACAAATCCAAGAGAGCAAGTCAATGCTATCACCCTAAGAAGTGGTACAAAGTTGGAGGAGCTACATCAGAAGAAAGAGACGAAGAGCCAACTACAAATAAGGAACCATCAACTCAAATTTGTTAGTCACCAAAACAACCAGTAGATGGATGGTCTCTAGGTATACGGTTTGCTGATCCAAATGTGAAGCCCTACGTGCCTCCACTACCATTCCTAGAGAGACAAATACAGCATCCAGATAAGGAATTTTCTAACTTTTTCAAAATTTTAAAGAATTTACATATTAATATTCCTTTTGTAGATGCTATTACTCAAATGCCCAGGTATACCAAGTTTCTCAAAGAAATCTTAACAAATAAGAAAAAGCTGAAGGAGTATGAGAGAATAAATTTGAATGAAGAATGCTCAGCAATACTTCAAAATAAATTACCACAGAAGCTAAAAGATCCAGGGAGTTTTACTATCCCCTGCATTATTGGTGATTGTAGTTTTGATAAAGTTTTATGTGATTTAGGAGCAAGCATTAATCTCATGCCTTTCTCTATTTTCAGAAAGCTGGGTCTAGGAGAACCAAAGCCTACTACTATTACTCTTCAATTAGTCGATAGATCTATTAAATATCCAAGAGGTATAGTGGAGGATGTCTTGGTAAAGGTAAATAAGTTTATTTTTCCTATTGATTTTATTGTTCTTGATATGGAAGAAAATTATGATGTACCCCTTATTTTAGGGAGACCCTTTTTAGCTACTGGAGGAGCTTTAATAGATGTTCAACAAGGAAAATTAATTCTTAGAGTCCAAGACGAACAAGTTACTTTTAATATTTTCAAAGATACTAAACATCCTGATGACAATCAAACTTATTTTTTAATTGATATTATTGACAATCCATTATATAAAAATTCTGTAGAAAATAGGTTTGAGACTACAAAAGCAAGCAATGTCAAATTGAAAGAGGATTCGATCAAACATGAAAGTATTCTAATTGAAGTGGTACCGGATTGATCCACTTTAGAACTTAAAGAAAGTCAAGCTGAAGACTATAAATCAGAACTACTAGATAGGTCGTTTCTTTTCTTTTTAGTTTTGATCATTTTTCTTTTCTTTTATTTTTCAGTAATTTGTTATTGCTCTTTTACTGCTCTGGTGTATATTTTCAATTTTGCAGAAAAATCAATGAGGACTCAAGCAAAATTTCAAAGCTCCAAAGAACCAGATTGAACCAAATCAGGTGTATTCTTTCCTATCCTTTATTACATCCTTTATTTTCATTTCTCCTTTAAGACAACATAGAACAAGTTAAAGTTAAAAAAAAAAAAAAAAAAAACCCATGTGTCAAGAAGAAAATCTTGAGCAAGATAAACTAGATAAGTGATAAAAGATAAAATTATTTGCTAATGAATGTAATGAGTTAAAGAAGTAGATTAGTTGGTCAACTTTTAGCAGCCTACTTAGGTCATTAAAAGATTATTAGCACTTTTTATTGCACATGCACACTAACAAGGCAAAGTAGGTATTGATTATAAGATGAACTGAGGATTCAATTATCATTGAAAATTGATAATTAATATACATTCTAATCAAAGAAACTTGAATTTAAGGAAAGAGCTACCTGTCTATAAATAAAGTACAAAAGATAGAGTATATGTGGATTGCCCAAAGCCTAGTAACTGGGTCTCTGCACCTAGGTCAAGTGTGGAAATTCATGTAAAACGGTGAAGGGAAGGCCAGGATGCTCAGCACAGTAAAAAAAGAAAAAAAAAGAAAAGGCAGTGTGAAAGCTACCTTAATTCATGAGTATAAAATTGAGAATGTATAGAAAATTGATCAAAATAGGTGATAAGAGAAGATACTTTTGTTCTTTTAATTTAATACTGAAATGCTATAGTTAGCCATCACGAACACAAGTGCTATAGATCTTTGATGTACTCTAAGAAAGTTTTTAATTGTATTGACTGAAAAATTTGCTTCTGAAGCTCAATGCTTAGTTAGCAGTATTTTCTAAACTTTTTGACCTTTAATCCTAGATTTTATCTTTGTAAAGGATAATCTTATTGAAATATGGTATTAAATAAAATATTGCTAAGGGACTAGCAATGACTAAGTTGGGGGGTGTGATAAGTGGTAAAAATATACTAATAAAAGTATTAAATTATAAAATAAATTAATATATTTTATTAGAAATTGATACTTTTATTAATCTTATGTAGGAAAGAAGGCCACCAATGTGAAGATCTCATTTTTCTGGTTCAGATGAAAAAAATTTCAGGTAAAACGGACTTCAAACGAGCCTAGAATCGAATTTCAAAAAAAAAAAATGCTGACGCAACGCTGACATCAGCATGACGTCAACATTTTTCGGGGTGCACGGTGGACCATCTGAAGGATAATTCGGGAATTTCATGGCATAAAGAGCGCGCTGATTGGTTGAAGAATGCGGCGGTCCACGCAACACCAGGCTCGTGCATGGTCCATGGAGGGCAATTTGGGAATTTTGGTTGATCTAACGGGCTGTTTTCACTGAAGCTTGATTGGACGGACGAAAAGAAGGCACTAATGGATGGCATCCACAGCTCTCGATCGAGATCCAATGGATGAGATTCATCCCGACGTTAAACTATAGATCTGAAGCCTTCCTTCAACGCGATTGGATGGCCCAGATTCGATCCAATGGATGATCCAACGGATGATATTAAATCCGACTTGATCTGGGTTATTTTAAGGGCTTTTTGAGTGGTTTTTGGACCGTTTGATCAAGATCTAATGGGCAGAATTACCCAGATGTTAATTTGAGTTGATTTAGGAGTCCTAAACCTAATTTTTGATAGATTTTGGGGAAATAAAACTCTTTACCTATAAAAGAACCTAGAGTTGCCGTGAGAAAAAAAATTAGAGAGAGACAAAGAGAGAGAGATGGGGAGAAAGAGAGACAAAGAGAGAGACGGGGAGAAAGAGAGAGAGGGAGAAAGAGAGAGAGAAAGAGAGAGGAGAGAGATAAAAGAAAAGTGATTTGTGAGAAAATTCAAAAAAGGTTTTTTTTTTTTTTGATTTTTCTTCGACGATCAAGACATCGATCAAGGAGCCTCTTCTTCTTCGCCAAGTTCTCCACATCAAGAGCAGCAGACAATCAATTTCAGCAATCAAACAGTCTAATTTCTTCATACTTTTTATTTTATTTACTATTTTTAAATTTATTATCATGAACTAAATTTTATTTTACTAAGGCTAAGGTGTAGCCACTCTTTTGATGCAATATTCAGTATGATTTATTTTTAAATTTTATTCATGAGGAGTATATAAATCTGATCTTAATGCTTTTAGATTACTGGCCATCTTCTAATTGATCTGATGAACATAGATGTTACGGACCAAGTACATCTATGTTAATGCTTCTTGATTATATACCTTGTATTATGAATCAAATTAGAATTCATATGCATGTGGCAGAAATTTTAGTGCGCTTTGGACGCAGCGTATTTTAATTAGAGGGTTTCACAAAACCTAATGCATTAATATTTATTTAAATTATACCTGGACCAAAGGGTAATTAATAAATATTAATAGATTTGCTATGCCTGGACCAAAGGGTAGTGAATAAATTAGGAGACTCCACCGTCACATGAAATAAAATTAATCTAAAAACCTGAATATTGTATTGACTGAGTTGGTGAACCGATTGCCTTAGTAATCCATTGCTCTTGAATTTAAAACCCTAATAATTTACACTCTCTCTATTTAATTAAAACTTTTAATTTTTTTTTTTTTTAATTTCTTATTCTCATAAATTGATCTTCTAAATAAAGCATAGGAAAGAGCTTTTCAGTACTTATTTTCCAATCCTCTAGGGATGATACTCTACTCATTCACTTTATTACTTGATCGACTGGTGCACTTGCCATAGCTATAAATTAGCACGCATCAAGCCACACAAGTTGTCCAGCTCTATAGATTGTCCATACGATGCTTCAAGTCTGATCGAAGGTCTGGTGATTAGAGATTTGTGCAACATGCTAGCACTTTGAAGATCCCTCCTTGATGGTTAATCTTGTTTCTTCTTCCTCCGATCTCTTGGACTTTCCAAGTGATGAAGAATCTGAGGAATACTCGAGAGAGAAGATCTTCCTGTCAAATATCTTATAGGTTTGTGGAAGAGGGAGGAAGAAAATCCTAGAAAAGAAACCCTTTCTTCTCTCTTTCGATTTCTATCACTAGGACACAAAGTTTGTGTCCAAAAGAAACCCCATGCCCTATTATGAAAAGCACCCAATAAACCCATGCACCAAGAAGATATCCCATAGTAAAAAATTTGTAGAAATCCCATGCCAAACATCCTTTTAAATAGAGAGAAAAGATAGAGTCCCAGTCTAAGTCAAATACCTAGATTAGGACAATTTTCATTGTAAGAAATATGCGATGCCAACTTTTGTGCGCCACCACCCTTTCCTTAGATGTGGGATATCTAATATTTGCATACAATATTTTTCTTTTTCCATTGAAAAAAATTAGATCATATCTAATCAAATATGGCACCAAGGTTGGATAGACTTTGTGAGTCAGCAAACTCTATCAAATAGAGTTCTAGGTCAAAACAACTTATTTCGATCTAGTCAAAATAAATTTCTAAACCAGAGGATATGGGGTGTGCATGGCCTTCTCAGGACATGAGGTATCTCATGCAAAAAACAAAAAGAGTGGGCATGGGCATGGGGAAGTGGTGCAAGAGATGAGAGAGTCCTAGTCCAACTAGGCTCTCTAGTTTTCTTTGGTCAAATCAAGATTTTAAACCAAATTAAATTAGGATTAGTGCAACCTAATTAAGGATGATCCTAGTCCAACTAGGAGCCCATTTAAATCTAATTAAATTATATTTAATTTCATATTTAAATTCTAACCCAATTAGGAATTAGTTGCACATAAGTCTTAATTAAATGGAGAATTGATATCTCTTGCAATTGGCTTATCCCACAAACCAATTAGACTTGACCTAATCAAGTCCAAATCAAACTAAATTGGATCTCATTCAATTAGACTCGATCTCAGACCTAATGCTCAATCAAATTGAGCTAATTAGTAATCCAATTGCTGATTAATCCTCCTACAATACTTGCACTAAATCAAACATCAATCGTATTGACTATTTGATCTTAGAATGATTCATAATGTTGATCAACCATCCGATCAGATCAAAATGTCAAATGTGTGTGACCCCATAGATTCAAACCTAAGCTGGTAGCATAAAAATATTTTTTTGTATCAATCGAAGTGACCATCTAGCAATGGTATCCGACATCCGTATAGGTTGAATGTATGTAAAGCAACATTCTAGAATCTATTCGACTATGGTTACTGTATAATTCATCCCTTTGACCTTTGTATTTTAGGATGACTCAGAGTTAAACTATCCATCTTGGTATAGTACATCTATAATTTATTTCAAAGCAATTAATGCTATGACTCCTCATAAGTACTATCCTGACCAAGGTTTCGTAAAATTGAAAACACAATTCAACACAACTCTTGAAACCAGGAATGGTCAATCCCAATTTGACACATACACCAATTTCACAAGTATTTAACTATGCCTAAAAATCTTTCATCATTGAATTAAAAATTTAGATAGTCTGGTACCAAAGCACAGTGAATTGCTTATAAGTCACTATGGTGATCTCAG
Organism: Cocos nucifera; assembly: GCA_006176705.1. NCBI lineage: Eukaryota > Viridiplantae > Streptophyta > Magnoliopsida > Arecales > Arecaceae > Cocos > Cocos nucifera. The sequence goes on along the minus strand of QRFJ01002863.1, from coordinate 133,055 downwards.
GTCGGAAGGATACTTATATTCATATCCCATCAGAGCAAATTTTGATAATAGAATGCTCCAAAGTTGATCATGTTCTGGGATGATGTATCACTATATCTCACCTGCATGCTATACCAGCATCTGTATACTCTTTGATTAAGAGGACAACCATCCCGTATTGCACACAATGACCTATACTTAATAAATGTTGTCATTCTAGGTAAAAATGTATCATTTAGTCATGAACATATTTAAGGACTCCACGATAAATCCTCTCTTTATCGATTCTAAATAATCCTAAAGACTTCATCATAATGTAGGAGTTCTTAAAATGATGGACACTAATGATGAAAAAGCTAGAATAATTTTTTTATTCATAATAAATTATATATATTTATATGATTAGCTCAACCATCAACAGACTAATGATTAGCTTTAGGACACATTTTTCAACACTACCAGCTTAGGTTCGAATCTATAGGATCACACACACTAGAGGTTCCTAGTTGAAATGAAGGTTGATTAAGAATTTTACTAGACTGTAACTCTATCATCAAGAGTTCCACTAGACTAGGACTCTGTGATCAAGAATCCCACTAGTCTGGGACTCTGTGATCAAGAGTTTCACTGGGTGGGACTCTATTATCTAGAGACCCATTAGATTGGGACACCATATTTATGGAAGAATTAATTAGCTATTAGATTTTTGATTGAGCAATGAGTTTTTGATCAAGCCTAATTGAATTGGATTCAATTGGATTTGACCCAATTAGGTTATCAGATGACCTAATCACTAAGAAAGATTGATCTCTGATTTGATCAAGACTTGGGCTAAATTAATTTCAAATTTAATTAGGATGTAATTAAGATAGTTTAAGCCTAATTTGATTATTTTTTTTCTAATTTAATTGGGTCAAGCCAAATTAGTTTGGTTGGAGACCTAATTAGATAAAGATTAGAGTCTAATTGGATTGGACTTATCTCCCTAAACCTTTAACCCTTTTACCACCGCCCTCTTTTTATTCATGAGAATTCAGATTCTCGATGGATTACACACACCCAAAAGTCCTCATGCCCCTTCTCTTCACACCCATATGGATAAAGGAGAGTTGGTTGAGATTCAAATTCAAATGGGATTTGAATTTGGATGAGAAACCAACTCATCCTTATCCATAACTCACGCCATTCACAAGTTGTCACCCATTTTAAAATGGGAATGAAAGGGGGGCATGCACCATCTAGAATAGACTCCTTCTGAGCATGAATCTCTGGCATTTTTGTGTGTGAAACCTAAGATTTTTTCTAAGAGAAAATCCAGAGAGAGGGCACTTAGGGTTTTGGGTGTGTGCTATCCTATGGTTCGAAAAGTGAAATTGAGAGCTATGAGTGTCAGATCCCCACCATACTTTCTAGAGTTCTTTCTCATTCTCCCTAGTGTTCTTCCTAATCTTTCAGAGGATCCTGATAATTGGAAGAAGGAGATCGATCGAGATCAATCAACATCAGCCATCAAAGATTTCGATAAGGAGCTAGCACTCCGAAGGAGCTGATCAGGACCTGGAGCCTTGTGTAGATGATCTGTAAAGGCTGGATGCTCTATGTGGCTACATTATGATGAGAAGAATCCTAGTCCATAGAATTTGATTATGGAGATCATCTATCCATACTTAGGTATCATGTTCTAAATATGAGTAGAATAGTAAATATGATTTATTGATTATTGATTTTAGATTTCTATATGCTTATATATCATGCCATAATTCTAGAGTAGGATATTTTATGAGTAAATAATTAGTATGCTTAGATTAATTAGATTAATCTTATCTTCTGCTATTATTATATTTCAAAAAAGTTTTGAAATGTATGCTAGAAGTCCCTATAGTTTTCCATCAGCGTGATTATCCAAAAAGGCTTTCAAAGTTAGGAGGAGGCCGAATGTCGAGTTGAAGTAAAAATTATTAGAAAAAATACCTCAAATTGACCCACAAGGAGCCCACGGTAAAGACCACAGTGAGGAGAAGCCCAGGGAGACATCCATGGGCCACAGTAGGCCATGGATCAGCCCAAAAAAGTGAGGCCCGTGAGCTGGGTGTGGCCCAATAGACGTGTGGCCCACGTGCACAGCCCAGGCAACTATAGTGTGCAACCCAAGCCAATGCATGTGGCCTAGGCCAGCACGTGCATTGCCTAGTCCAACGTGCGCATGGGCAAACAACCCACTACACTGCTAGGCCTAGCACCCGAGAGTGCGTGCACGGGCAGGTGGCCACATGGATCAAGTGGTCCATCAGGGGAGTAACTATTGGGAATTATGTCCTAAATCTAATCATCTAGCTTGTAGATAATTAAGATCCTTTTAGTAATTGTATATGAATCATACATTAGTAAAAGTTATTTGGTATATTTCATCATAAGGTTGTACATCTTCTTAATCGAATTTCATTATTATGATGAAAGTTCTTAGAACTACTTTAAAATGATAAAGGAGGATTTATTGTATGGTTCTTAAACTTGTTCGTGATCAAATGATAGATTGTTAATAAGGATGACAGTTGTATCAAGTATAGATCATTATGTGCCATATGGATTGGTTGTCCTCCTAACCAAGGAGTGTGTTAACACTGGTATAGCTACAGGTGGGATATTAATCTACACCGAACATGACCATTACGAAGCACTCTACTATCAAGGGCATTATCCAAGGGGATATGGGTATAAGTGTCTCTCTGACTTGAGATCACCATGATGACTTGCAAGCAATTCACTGTACTTTGGTATTAGACTATTTAAATTTCTAACTCAGTGATGGAAGATTTCTAGGTACAGTAAAGTAAATATTAAGTCAGTGCATGAGTTAAGATGGGATTGACCACTCTAAGTAAAATTAGAGAGAATGTCTCAATGTATTTCAATTTAGCAAAATCTTGGTTAGGATAATCCTTATGAGAAGTCATAGGATTAAGTAGGCTGAGACACTATTAGGATTACTGATTAAGAGTGGACAGTAAACTCTAAAGTTTTTTGGAGCATTATTGGTCAAGAGGATGAATTATATGGTAACTATATTGTTGCCCAACTAGACAACCCAAGAGGGAGGGTGAATTAAGTTATTAAAATTTTTAACAAACCTAACAAATAGTATGCTGTGCTAAAGTAAAAGTGTGCTGAAGATAAAATTACTAAAGAGAAAAAAATAAAAGCAGCAGAGGAGATAGAATGAACACACACAAACATAGCATATTTAAAGTAGTTTGGTGTATCTCTAGTACCTACATCCACTCCCCAAGTGATCCCTTACAACAAACCTAGTTAGTTTTATCTTAGGTTAACCAATCAAAACCTTTATAAGTTTTTACCTAAGACTCCCTTAAACTAATCCCAATTTGGTACAACTTTAACCATTCAAGTTTTAGCTCGGGCTAAAACTTTTACAATAGTTTTGAGTAAGAAGTAAATACAATAATGAACACCCTATTTAGTTGTTTTGTTGTCGTTGAAGCTTTCTTTTGAGGATGATATGAAAGATCCCAATAAATACTCTCTTTTCTCTTTTAATGCACTTAGAAAACTCAAGAAAGAAATGAATGAGAGTTGGTAACCTTTCATGGAGACAGATTTTACTCAAAGTGCTCTCTTTGATGATAAACAGTGCTTGAATAGTGCAATGCTTTTATGTTTTCTTTATCTTTTATTCCTTAATCATTCTCAAAAGGAATCAGATGATTTGATATGGATTCTGACCATTTATGATCATTGGAGATTAAAAATAGCCTTTGAAAAAAAGTTCTATCAAAAATAGACTTCTGCAGAACTAGCCGTTGTGCCTATCAGACTATATTAAGCTGGCTTAATTCTGGCTTTGGGCCGGCTAGAGTAGTATTTCTTTGCAAAACATCATTCTATCCTACTGGGAGGGCTAGCTCGGTTCTGTATTGGGCTGGCTTGAACAACAAACTTGAAAAATAGTACTTCTATCGATCTAAGAGAGTTGGCTCAAACTTGCTTTGGGCTGGCTCAAATGGTAGAGGTAAAAAATCAGTTTTTTGTTGGTCTAAGATAGTCGGCTTGGTGAAGCTTCGAGCTGGCTTGATCAACAGAACTCTGAAATACTTTTTCTGCCATTCTGAGCCATTCTGAGAGAGTTGGCTCGAATCCAAATCGAGTTGGCTCGACTGCTTGCCAATCCAAAGAAGCAAGTGTGTGCCATGCCAGGGCTGGCTTGAATCTTGGATGGGTCAACTCAAATTTTTTGAGATGATGTTTCTTGAGCCAATACTCTTTGAAAATGATTTTTCTTGACTCAATAAATCTTTAATTGAATATGGAGAGTTTCAATGGCCTTTTTCTTGTATAAAAAATAAACTTTGACATACTTGAAAAATGTTAGTATAAAATTATGCTTCAATATTTTGTAATCATCAAAATCATTCCTGGAGATCTCCTCCTTTTTGATGATGACAAAATATTGTGCATATAGCAGTATATATATATTAAAAGGAATTGATTAAAGTAAAGACATATACAGTATAAAGTTTTATATTTCAATATGCACAAGTAATTTTTGATTTGATAAACTATTTGGAAAAGATGTATTCTTTACAAAGTCAAGAAATATGAATTTTTCATTAGCTCCCCCTTAATGTATGCATTTTACGAAACTTTCAATAAAGTTCTTAACTTTCAATAGTATATCAATTTTTTAATTCAATTAGTTAATGTTCCAATTAATATGCTCAAATATTCCTTCTCCTCCTTTTTGTCAACATTAAAAAGAACAATCAATAGAGCAATACAATCAGTACAAACATTACAAATATTGGGTTTAAGCTGAAATAAACTTTCATTGAAAGATGATAATGATTACATGTTTGTATTGTTTACAAAAGGATACAACCAAACAATACAACATTTGAATTCATTTCAAAACATAATAAAAAAAACTAAAGCAAGGTAAGGTAAGAACTTGGTCCTAAGATAATTATTCCTCATCTGAGGAAAGAAATTCAGTTATAGGACCAGAGGAGGAGGTGGAAGGTGTAGTTTGTTTGCTCCGGATTCTTGCAAAGGGTCTAGGATGAGAGGTGGGAAAACCAATGTCGGGACTAATAGTGGCACTGAAGGGGGTGTCTGATAGAAGATGGTTGAGGCTGGCTAGGGAAGGGTCTAGGCTGAGATGATGGGAGGGGGGGGGGAATCCGAGAACCTAAGTCACCCACCTTCACTTCAACTCTTCAAAGTGTGGTGATGATAATTTTTGCACTGCCATGCTGGGTAATAATAAGCTCTTTAACTCTTCGAGCTATCTTGGCAGCTTCCCCAATCAATAGCCCTATCTCTCTAGAAGATCCATTGTGCTCTTTTTCCAATATTTCTAGCCTCTAAGATAGGTTACTAATTTGCTGACTTATCATGTCAATCTATCCCTCAGAAGAAACTCTTTGTTCTTCTAGATTTTGAGTGATTTATAGTTTAAGATCAAAAAACATGGCATCCATTTTTCTAAAAATCTATTGTACTACTTGCCCCATAATACTGTCAACTGAGAAACTAGAAAAAATAGTAGGTGTGCTAGGTGAAATGGGATGATGCTCTCTAGCTACTGAACCTAGTGTCGGTGCTGGTGCTGGTGATGATGGAGGAGCAGCAAGTGTAGGAGAGGATGGTCGGGTTGAGTCTGAAGAAGAGGAGGATGATCCAAAATCATGAGGGTGCGCTCCTTCATTCTCTCTGACCCATACACTTTTTTTTCTTGAATTTCATCCGATGGAGAGATTGAATGGTGTGGTAATCTGTGAGTGAGTGACTTAGAATTCTCCCCATCCAACTCAATACCTACATCAGTGAATGATAAAGTGAACACCATGCCGTAAGGCAAGCAGGCTTTCCCTTTTGATCTACCAGCTATACTTTTGATTTGTTCAATCATCATGAAAGGTAGATTCATTGGAGTTCTATCAACTAAATGTACCATCATTATTAAGTCTTTTGAAGACAAGCAGTCAAATCTACCGATCCTAGGAAAAAAGATTCTGCATAACATGCTATGGAGTAGCTTCAGTTCAATCAACAAAAGCTTAGCATTGTGAATGTCTTGGTTGTCTACATTATCTCTATCGAGGAGCTTTTTCAATCCTTCAAAATCATTCTCAAGATCAGGAGCTCGAATCCCAGCATATGGCATTTGTAAAATGTGCCCTAACCTTCTTTGATCCAAGATAATCTTAGTTCCTTTTACTTCTGACCAAATGGAATCAGTACCAATTCTCAAATTTTTGAAGTATTCTCTTATAAGTTGGGAATGGTTGGGTATATCCAATGAACAAATTTTCTCCCAACCTTGCTACCTAATCTAAGAACCAATCTAAAAGTTTTTCTTGTCCAAAAACTCAAAACTAACCTTTCTACTGGTGGTGATTGCTCATGAAGCCATGCAAGCTCAATTTGGAGAAGCAGAGGGTGCAGAGCTTGTCATTCTCTTATTCTTTGAGTGAACATCGGATTGTTCCTCTGTGCGATGCTTCTTCATGACTGTCATGTGAGTCTTTGGTGCTATTGCTCAGATTCTCATGGATTTAAGGGATAGATTGAGAGGGAATAGAAATTTAGAAGGTTTTGGAAAGGAGCTAAAAAATGGTTGAGGTGGGGTAGGCTTAGAATGGTGAGTAGGACTTTAGGAAGGTTGTGCATTTTAAAAAAAAATGCTGGATCCCGATCATCAAGTAGGCTCGAACCCTGTTCGAGTTAGCTCGACAGCCGAGCAAGCTCGAAGGTACATTCGAGCTAGCCCGAGCCAATAGAAAATTGAATTTAATTCATTTTAAACTTCAAAACAATGAGTATTAACTCAACCAATTTATGAGCAAAAATGATAAAGAGGTTAATTTTTCATTTAAAAAGGATTGCACATTCCTAGTTCATCTCTAATTGCATTAAATCTATGTTCAATTAAAGGTTTTGTGAAAATATCTGCTAATTGATTTTCAGTTGGGACAAATTCAAGTACAATGTCACCATTTTGAACATAATCTCTAATAAAATGATGCCTAATTTTAATATATTTTATTCTAGAGTGTTGAATAGGATTTTGAGTAAGATTTATGGCACTTGGGTTATCACATTTTAAAGAAATTTTATTTTGATCAATGCCATAATCCTTAAGTTGTTGCTTAATCCAAAGGAGTTGAGCACAGCAACTTTCAACTGCAACATACTCGGCCTCAGCCATAAACAATGCTACCAAATTTTGCTTTGTATTGAACCAAGAGATTAAATTTAACCCAAAAAATTGACATGTATCAGAGGTACTTTTTCTATCAACCCTATAACCTCCATAATCAGCATCAGAAAATTTAATTAAATTAATTGAGGTTTGCTTAGAATACCATAATCTTAAATTTTGTGTTCCTATCAAGTATCTTAAGATTCTTTTAACAACAATCATATGAGATTTCTTAGGATCAGACTAAAATCTAGCACATATGCAAACACTAAAGAGTATGTCAAGTTTACTAGAAGTTAAATATAGTAGTGAGCCAATCATACCTCTATAAAGTTTTTAACTGAAACTCTTACTATGTTCATCTTTATCCAATTTGCATGATGGACTCATGGATGTGCCAATTGCCTTTGCATTCTCCATCCTAAACTTTTTTAGTAATTCTAGAGTATACTTGGTTTGAAAAAGAAAAATATCTTTCTTTTTTTGTTTGATTTGAAGTCTAAGGAAGAATGTTAGCTCCCCCATCTTGCTCATTTCAGTTCACCCTGTATCAACTTGATAAATTCTTGGCAAAGATTTTCATTAGTAGAACCAAAGATAATATCATCCACATATATTTGAACAACAAGCAGATCTGATTTCTTTCTTTTCAAAAATAATGTAGTGTCTACACTACCTCTAGAAAAGTTATTATTGAGCAGAAATTTGTTTAAGCTATCATACCATGCTCTTGGTGCTTATTTTAAACCATACAATATTTTATTAAGTTTAAAAATATTATTTGGGAAAGCATGATTTTCAAAATTAGGTGGTTGTTCTACATAGACTTTTTTAGTAATAAAACTATTTAGAAATACATTTTTTACATCCATTTGATATAATTTTAAATCCATATAACAAGCAAAAGCAAGTAGCAATCTGCTGGCTTCTAATCTAGCTATGGGTGCATAAGTTTCATCAAAATATATTTCTTCTTTTTAATTATATCCTTTAACTACAAGTCTTGTCTTATTTTCTATTACATTACTATTTTCATCAAGTTTATTTCTGAATATCCATTTAGTGCCAATAATTGGGTGATTAAGAGGTCTATCAACTAGTGTCCAAACTTTATTTCTTTCAAATTAATTTAATTCCTCTTGCATAGCAATTAATCAATTAGGATCAATTTAGCTTCTTCAAAAGTTTTAGGTTCTATTTGAGAAATAAAAGTAAAATAATCATGATATTCTCTAAAATTAGATCTAGTTCTTACATGTTAAGATGGATCATCAATTATTAGATCTTTAGGGTGATTATGAGCATACCTCCATTTTTGGAATAGATCTTGATATTTTTGGTTTATACTTCTTCTTGGATTTCTTCATAGTCATTGACATTTGACTCTTCTTCTTAATTATGATTGGATTTGTCCTTCAAGTTAAGTTCTTTTACTCTTCTTTCTAAGTTTCCTGCATCATCATCAAAAGCATCTTCTTTTCTTGATGAAAGGTTGTTAAATTCATCAAAGACAATATGAATAGATTTTTCAACAACTAAGGTGCATTTGTTAAAGACTCTATGTGCTTTGCTCCAATATCCAAGAAAGATACCCTCATGAGACTTAGCATCAAACTATCCAAGCTTATCTTTTTCATTATTCAAAATAAAATATTTACATTCAAATATATGAAAATAGTTAATATTAGGTTTTCTACCTTCCCAAAGCTCATAGGAGGTTTTCTTAAGAATGGGATGGATCAAAACATGACTCAAAATATAGCAGGCAATATTAATGGCTTCAATCCAAAAATATTTTAGAAGACTTTCTTCACATAACATGGTTATAGTCATTTCTTCCAAAGTTCTATTCTTTCTTTCAACTACACCATTTTGTTGGGGTATTCTTGGAGCTAAAAAGTTATGTTCTATTCCATTCTCATTACAAAAAGTTTCAAAATTTTGATTTTCAAATTCAGTACCATGGTCACTTCTGATTTTAATAATTATAGAGTTATTTTCATTTGAAACTTTTCTATAGAATTTTGAAAAAGTAGAAAATGCATCATCTTTATATGCCAAAAATAGAACCCAAGTAAAACAAGATAAGTTATCTATGATCACAAGTCCATATTTTTTTTCTTCTAGGCTTGTAGTCCTTTTGATCCTAGATTGATTTTGATGATAACAAAAGTATTTGAGTATAGATTGTTAAATTACTAATATTGTTTGTGAGGATATGTAGTTGTAAATTTAAAGAGCTTATGAACTTCAGGTATTTTCACTCATCCAAATGAAGATTCATTACCCAAGATTTTACAGAAAATACTTCAATTTGGATATATCTCTCAAGAGGTTATAATAAAGATTAAATCAAGGCAAAAAGAGCAAGTCTAGTCTATAAAGTAATTTGAAGAAGAAGGGGTCACAAACAGTCTTTGGTATGCATAGCATGCAAATTGGGCCAATCCAGTCTGAGACTGAGCTGATTTAATCTCAGTGAAAGTAAAAGATAGAAAGTATAGAAAGCCAGATTTTCAAGATTCACAGGACTGAGCCAACCTAGTTTTCAACTAAGCTGATCCAGTGACAACTAGGCTAACCCAGTCAGAAAGGTAGCTAACCTAGTCTCAAAAGACAGCGAAAGATAGAAATAGATGTTTTGGGATCACTGAGACTGAGCCAACCCAGCTGAAAAGCTGCAAAACTAAAAACTAACCATTACAATCACTAGGTGGGCTTAGTTTTTGACTAGATCAGCTCAATCCAAACCAATAGACCCCTGCTATTTAATGGAACTAACTATACATATTGGAAGGCAAGAATAAGAATATTCATCTAAGTACAAGATTATGACATGTGAAATGTCATAATGTTAGGGCCTAACAGACCAATAATTATAGTTGGAGCGTGCACCCCAAAACTTGAAAAGAATTACGATGAACATGATAAAAAAAAAGTTCAACTTAACGCCAAAGCAATGAATATACTATATTGTACTTTAGATGCTAATGAGTTCAATAGAATATCAACATATTTATCCACCACACGGATTTAGGATAGACTTGAAGTCATCCATGAGGGTACTAGTCAAGTCAAAAAAATAAAGATAAATATGTTGGTACATAAATATAAATTATTTAAAATAAAATCATACGAAACTATCACTAAAATATTCATAAGATTCACTGATATTCTGAATGATTTAAAAAGTCTTGAAAGAGATTATTCTAACAGTGATGTTTTGCACAAAATTCTTAGATCTTTGCCAAAGAATTAGGAGCCAAAGATGATTGCCCTTCAAGAGACGAAGGATCTAAATAGTCTTGCATTAGAAGAACTGATTGGTTCACTCATGACCCATGAGTTGAACATGATCAAGAAAAAGAAGTGAAGAAAAAGAAAAGTATTGCACTCAAAGCTGCTACCATATGTGAAGAGGAAAGTTACTCCGAAGAAGACTAGGAGGATGATGAAGAAATGGCGCTAATTACTAGAAGATACAAGAAATTCATGAGAAGAAAAAAGTTTGAACCAGAGAAAAAAAGTTATAGCAAGGGTGATAGTAGCAAAGAAAAGGAAAAAGAAAAAGAGAAAGATCAAATTATTTGCTATGAATGTAAAAAACCCAGACAGTTTCGAATAGACTATCCATTATTGAAGAAGAGCTCAAAGAAATCATGGAAAAAAGTATTAAAAGCAACATGGAGCAATGACGAAGACTCTTCTTCAAGTGAAGAAGAATATCTAAGAGAAGAAAAAGCAAATCTTTATCTTATGTTATTGGAGGATGAGGTAAACCAAGATGACTCAATTTCTGAATTAACATTTGAGAAATTATATGAAGCCTTTAATAAGTTACCTTATAATTTCAAAAAGCTATCTCATAAGAACAAAGAACTAAAGAAAGAGAACTAATCCTTAAGTAAAGATAAAGCTCAAATAGAAGAAAATGTGAAGGAATTATAAACTAATCTAGCTGAATCAAATGAAAAAATTGTGTCTTTACAAGATGAAGTAACTAAATTAAGGTCTATAGTGGATAAATATATGCTAAGCTCTAAAAATTTGTAGAAGATTATTGAGAATCAAAAGATGGTCATTGATAAAATTGGCATAGGGTATAATCCATCAAGAAAGCAAAAATTCTTAAAGAATCCATATGCAAAATCTCAAAATTATGGTAGAAGCATTACATATTACAAATGTAATAAAATTGAACATAAATTTATTGAATGCAAAACCTTTAATTTAAGTAAATCAAAAGTGAAACAAGTTTGGATTCCAAAAGAAACCATTTATGCTAACCCTAAAAGATCCAAGTTAGCTTGGGTACCTAAGCTTACTTGATTACTTGTGTAGGTGTGCTTGGCATCCATAAGTGCTAAAAGAAGATCGTACCTTGATAGCAAATGCTCGGGGCATATAATGGAAGATAAATCATAATTTATCTCTCTTAAAGCTAAAGATGAAGGTATTGTGACATTTGGAGACAGTGGTAAAGAAAAATCATTGATCTCGATAATATTTTAATAACATCCTCCATTAGTATAGAAAATATTTTATATGTTAAAGGATTAATGCATAACTTGCTTAGTATAAGCCAACTTTATGATAAAGGCTTTAATGTTTCGTTCAAATCATCTCATTGCATTATAACTAGTTTTTTAGATGATAGCATTAAATTCATAGAAAAAAGACATGAGAATGTTTATATTATTGATCTTGATGAACTTAAAAATGAAAACATTGAGTGTCTTATTACTATGAATACTAAAATAAATGAATCAAGTTAGATTTAGCATAATAGATTAGGTCATGCAAGCATGGATTCATTAGCTAGATTGATTAAACTTGACTTAGTGAAAGGTTTACCTAAGATAAATTTTGAAAAGAATAAAGTTTGCAAAGCATGCCAACTTGGGAAACAAACAAAATCCTCTTTGAAATTCAAAAATGTTGCTTCAACTACTAGGCCTCTAGAATTACTTCATATGAACTTATTTGGACCTATTTCAACCACTAGTCTTGGAGGAAAAAGATATGACTTTATTATAATAGATGATTTTTCAAGATATACATGGATTTTATTTTTATCTCATAAAGATAATACTTTTGATATATTCATTGATCTATTTAATAAAATAATAAAAAAAATAAAATATAATATTTTATATATAAGAAGTGATCATGGCATGAAATTTGAAAATCAAAAGTTTGAAAATTTTTGTTCTAAAAATGAAATCAATCATAAATTTTCAGCACCTAGGACACCTCAACAAAATAGAGTGGTAGAAAAAAGAATAGAACATTAATTGAAATGGCATGAACCATGCTTTATGAAAGCAACCTTCCAAAATTTTTTTGGACAGAAGCTATTAACACCGCATGCTATGTGCTAAATAGAGCATTAATTAGACCAATTTTAAAGAACACTCTATATGAACTCTATAAAAAAAAATTAAATATTTCATATTTAAAAATTTTTGGATGCAGATGTTTCATTCTAATAAATGGTAAAGATAAGTTTGAAAAGTTTGATGTAAAATCAGATAAAAGAATCTTCCTAAGATATTCATCATATAGTAGAGCATATAGAGTATTTAACAAAAAAACATTGATTGTGAAAGAATCCATGTATGTTATTTTTGATGAAACTAACTCTCTTAAAATAAGAGAAGAATAGCTTGATGTGGATGTAGAAATTCTTGAAAAGAAATTGAAAGATATATCTAGGTTGTCTCAGTCTTCTTCATCTACTCCGGCACTGTCCACTCAACCCCCTCAGCCTCCCCCAGTTTCCCCACCATCTCCCTCTTCCACACCCATTCCTCTTTCCTCTAGGGCAATGACAATCGGTAGAAGGGTGGTTTTGATTTTTTGGAAAATGAAGGGTTTGAGTATGGAGAGGGCTTGAAGTATCAAGGATGAGAATACTTATGCTCTGGGATCAATCTTCCAACCTATCCAAATCTCGTAAGGGAGTTCTATGGTAATGCTAGTGTTGAACCAAATTTGTTTGAGACAGAAGTAAAGAGAGTCAAGATCAATTTGACCATGAAGAAATTAGGCAGTTTACATAGAGCACCCACTGAAGGAGCTTAGAGATTAGATGATCGAGCAAGTGGTTTGCGATTATTATTTGGTAGAGATGATGCCATGCACTTTGAAGAAATCCATGCTAGAGACCTATCCATGGAGAATAGACTGCTTCATCACATTTTAGCCAGGATTCTAGTATCTAGAGTAGGAAGGTTTGATTTTCTCAATAAAAATGACATAGCAGTGATGTATCATATTCTAATGAAAGAAAAGTTTAACCTTCCAGTTTTGATTTTGAGGGTGATGCAAGAAGCATCCCAAAGAGAAAAACCTGCTTTGCCACATGGGATGTTCTTGACATTGGTATTTCAAGACTTTGGAATTAGTCTAGAAGGAGAACCTAGTAGGAAGCTACAACATTATGATACCTATAATTTGAAATCGATGCATAGGATGAAATTTAAGAAGGTCAATGGCAATTGGATGAAGCTAGATGAAGAAGGGGAAGAAAGACATGAGCTAGAGCCCATACCATGGCATCCTACGCCTACTCCATCTTCATCCATAATCAAACTTGATGAGGATCAGATTGAGGAGATTATGCAGCGCGTGTCAATTAGAGTATATGACAAGATTTTAGTTGGTCTTCCTACTTTAATGAAAAATGTTGTGAGGAAGGTGTTCGTCGAACAACATACTTTAGCACCCATGGATTCAACCTCCTCCGACCCTCCAGAACCTAGTGTTGATTAGGATGCATATAGTTATACTTAGAGCATTTTGGCTGTAAATGTCCATGTTATGTAATGTTTAAACTTTAGCATCTTATGAATTTGGAACTTTTTGTATCTAATGAATGAAAGAAGTTTGATTTTGATTTACATTGTATCAAATTTTTCTTATAAATGAATGGAATTTATCTCTTTTCATGTTTGATCAAATCTCTCTTTATATGCTACGTTTAAGTTTTTTTTTTTGATAATGACAAAATAGGGGAGAAAAATGAGTATAAAATGATTATTGAAATATAATTAAGTGAAAAGAATGGGCACTTAAGTGAAAAGAATGGGCACTACTTAAGTAAAGAACTAAAAAAAGAATGAGCAAGCAATTGCACTTAAGTGAAAAGAATGGGCACTACTTATGTAAAGAACTAAATAAAGAATGAGCAAGCAATTGCAATTCAATTGTAATAACTCGAATTGTAACATTGAAACCTCTTGAATTGCTAAATTAAAACCTTGGCACATAGTAAGGGGAGCAACACAAAATTGTAATTAAATTAAACATAACTATCATATTCAAGGGGAGAATATGTAAATTGATAAAATCTAAATGTATATGATGTATAAGTTAATTGATAAAATTGAATGAATATATCACTTTGAAATATGAAGGAATGGTTATACTCAAAAGGTTTTATCATCATCAAAAAGGGAGAGATTGTTGACCCTAGATTAATTTTGATGATAACAAAAGTATCTGAGTATAGATTGTTAAATTACTAACTTTGTTTGTGAGGATGTGTAGTTATAAATTTAAAGAGCTCATAAATTCTAAATATTTTCACTCATCCAAATGAAGATTCATCACTCAAGATTTTAGAGAAGATACTTTAGTTTGGATATATCTCTTACGAGGTTATAATGAAGATTAAATCAAGACAAAAAGGGCAAGTCTAGCTTGCAAAGTAATTTGGAGAAGAAAGGACACAAACAGTCTTTGGCACGCATCGCATGCAAACTAAGTTGATCCAGTTTAAGACTGAGTCGACCTAGTCTCAGTAAAACCAAAAGATAGAAAGTGCAGAAAATCATATTTTAAAGACTCAAGGGACTGAGTCGACCTAGGTTTCAACTGAGCCGACTTAGTGACAACTAAGCCAACCCAGTCAGAAAGGTAACTGACCTAATCTCAAAAGATAGCAAAAGACAAAAATAGGGGTTTTGGGATCACTAAAACTAAGCCAATCTAGCTGAAAACTGAGTCGACCTAGTTTGGACTGAACCAACCCAGTCAAAAATTAAGCTGGCCCAAAGACTATAACAGCTAGTTTTCAATTTTGCAGCTTTTTCACTCCACATGCCTCTCAATGGCTATTTTAAATTTTTTAACAGCTAGATCACTTCCAGAAGTCTTCCTAGATGACTTATAGTGGTAGAAAATCTTAGGGATACTTAAGAAAATATTTGGAATACAAAGAACAACTTTTGAACCTACAAGAGAGAGCTTCCAAGCAGTTTTTCAGATATTCAAGTATGTAAGCCAAATATTCAAAAGGAAGGAGTGTTTCTTAGAGTTACTTTTGTCCTTCTAACATCTCAATCTGAGAAAAAGTCAGGCCATTGCTATCGAAGATCATCTCCTACTTTTCTCAAGCATTCAAAGAGAAGAAAACAAGCCTATAAGCCAAGCTCCCAGAATTTCTTCTCTTAAGCTTCAAAGAGTTTATTTTTATTTTTGTTTATGATACTTTTTTTTATTTTAAGTTTCTTAGGATGAGAAACTTGGGTTAGTCGAAGTCTAGAGTTGGATGTTATATGGTTTGATTGGTGAACCAAAGTTAACATCAATCGGGATTGATTATTAGTCCGAAAAAATAATCATTATATGGTTATAGTTAATGAGCCAAGATCAAAACTAACTGGATTAAATTATAAATCCAAGTAAAACAATCAGACTATAACCAAGCTTAGTGATTTTAGTTAAATTCCTAAGTGGTTTACTTAGAGAGTGGACGTAGGTGCTGAGTTTGGTGCCGAACCACTATAAAACTAGTGTGTTTGTGATTGTGTTCCTGCTCTATTACTTTCATTCATTGTACATTACATAGCTTGTTTCATTTAAGCACTTAATTAATTTAATCAGCTCATATCTCAAACTTAAATTTTAAATACCAAATTCACACCCCTCTTGGGAAGCCATTCTTGGGCAACAAGTCCTAATAGGTCCGAATAAGTCCATATGAATTAATTCAAGAGATCTAGAGGTTGAAATAATATTTTTGAATTTGAAACTTCTCCTAATTTATTTTCTAAATTGACATGCATCACAAATATGATTATTTTTAAATTTTAATTTAGGTAAACCTTTAACTAAGTCTTTTGTAATTAATTTTGATAAAGTATGCATGCTTGCATGACCTAATCTATGATGCCATAGCCAAGTAGTTTTTTTGATTTTAGCATCTTTAGTAATAAGACATTGGCCACTCTTTATGGCTATCTCATCAAGATCAACCATGTTGATATTCTCATGCTATATCCAGTGAACTTGATACTATCATCAAAGGGACTAGTGACTATACATAAAGATGATTCAAAAATAATTTTGAAATCTTTGTCACATAATTGACTTATGCTTAATAAGTTATGCGTTAAGTTATCAACAAGTAATACATTCTCAATGAAAGTAGAGGGAGTGAGTTTGATTTTACCAATTCCAATGATTTTTTCCTTTTCATTATCACCAAAAATTACTATTCCTCCATTCCTTTTCTCAAGGGTGATAAATTATTCTTTGTCATCCATCATATATCTTGAATAGCTGCTATCTAGATACCAAGCTCTTTCATTTTATCGGTTGCAAGACATTCCTGCAAAACAGTCAAGTGGCTGATTTAGGTGCCTAAGTCTTCTTGGATCCTTTAGGGTTAGCATTTATGGTTTTCTTTGGAACCCAATTTTTTTTAACTATATTTCCATCAGATTTTCTTAAATTGCATGCATATGCTTTATGTCCTACTCTACCACAGCCGAAGCAAGTAATGTATGAAGTGGAGTTTGATGATGATGAGCTAGTATAGAAATTCTTTAAGAATTTTTGTTTCTTATTATGATTAAAACCTATTCTAGCTTTATCATAGATTTCCTTTTAGTTGTTTAAAAACATTTTTAGTTTATCAGAATTGCATGTAAACTTGTCAACCAATGGTTTCAGCATTTGGACTTCCTTTCTTAACGAGTCATTTTCATCTATTAAAAGTTTATTTCTTTGTAAAATTTCTTCTTTTTCTTCGGATAAGGTTTCAATCTTTATTTTTAGGTTTGTATTTTTACTAGTTATTTTTTGATATTCTTTCAATAGATCATGAAATACATCTTGTAATTTCTCAAAAGTAAAATCTATAATGATTTCGGAGTTTACCTCATCCTCTTGTGCCATGAGACATAAGTTTACTACATTTCCACTTTCTTCATCGGAGCTAGATTCATCGTTGTCACTCCAAGTAGCTACATTGCTTTCTTTTTGGTCTTCTTAAAGCTTTTCTTCAAGTTGGGACAATCAGCCTTGAAATGTCTAGATTTTCTGCATTCAAAATACAATGGATGCTCCCTCTCCTTTTCCTTATCTTTACTTGATTCATCTTTGATTAGAGGCTTCTTCTTGAAACCTTGCTTTCTTCTCCTTATGAATTTCTTGAATTTTCTCATGATCAGTGCTATGTCCTTATCTTCATCAGTTGATTCATCTTCCTCTTCATCAATTATGGCAAATTTGAGAATGATGATCCTCTTCTTTCATCCTTCATCTTCCATGTGCTACCTCATTATTAGTTCATGCATCATTAAGAATCCAATGAGTTCTTCTAGTGGCAGCTTATTCAAGTCCTTTGCCTCTTGTATTGTAGTGACCTTTGCTTCACATAACTTTGGCAAAGACCTAAGGATTTTCCTCACCAAATTATTATTAGAGTAGATTTTTTCAAGACTTTTCAAACAATTAGTTATATTAGTGAAGCTTGTAAATATTTCAGTGAGTGATTCAGTGGATTCCATTTTGAAAAGCTCATATTGGTGCACTAATATGTTAATCTTTGATTCCTTAACTTGGTTTGTGCCCTCATGAGTAACTTCGAGTTTATCCAAAATTTTTTTTGTAGAATTACAGGTAGAAATTTGGTTAAACTCATTAGCAGCTAAGGCACAACATAAGACATTCATAGCCTTGGCATTTAGCTGAATTGACTTCTTATCTTCATCATTCCAATCCTTGTCAAGTTTGGGTGTGATAATGCCATTGACTACAATGGTGGGTGTGTATGGTCCATTAATTATAACACTCCACATATCATAATCAAGAGCTTGAATAAGGATCTCCATGCGAGTTTTTCAATATGTGTAATTTATGCCATTGAAAAGTAATGGTCTGTTAGTGGATTGCCCTTCGGCAAGTGAACCTTTCAATTGTGTTGTCATGATTTTTATCTCTAGATTGTTAGATCAATATTCTAACCAAGAATAAAGCTTTGATACCACTTATTGCCCAGCTAGACAACCCAAGTGAAGTGACTTAGGTTATTAAAATTTTTAACAAACCTAACAAATAGGATGTAGTGATAAAGTAAAAGTGTGCTAAAGATGAAGTTACTAAGGAGTACAAAATAAAAGCAAAAGAGGAGATAGAATGCACACATATAAACATAGTAGATTTATAGTGGTTCAGTGCATCTCTAGCACCTACATCCACTCCCCAAGTGATCCCTTGAAAATTTTTACTATAATCACCTGATTATAGCATATTTATTTTTACCAGGCTCATAAACAAATCCAATTGGTTTTATCTTAGGTTAACCAATCAAAATCTTTACAGACCTTTACCTAAGGCTCCTCCAAACTAAGCTCAATTTGGTACAACATTAATCCTTCAAGCTTCAACTCCTGCTGAAACTTTTACAATAGTTTTGAATAAGAAGTAAATATAATAATGAAAACTCTGTTTGGTTGATTTGTTGTCATTAAAGCTTTCTTTTGAGGATGCTTTGAATACTGTCAATAAATGCTCTCTTTCCTCTTTGAATGCACTTAGAAAACTCAAGAAAGAAATGAATGAGAGTTAGTGAACATTTTTGGAGATAGATTTTACCCAAAGTGCTCTCTTTGATGATAAACAATGCTTGGAAGTGTATTCCTTTTATATTTTCCTTTATCTTTTATCCCTTAATCATTCTCTAAAGCATTCAGATGATTTGACATAGATTCTAGCCATTTATAACTATTGAAGATCGAAAATAGTCATTGAAAAAAAGTCTTGGGCGAAAATAATTTTTGTAGAACTAGCAGTTATGCCTGTCAGACTACGTCGAGCTAGCTCGATTTTGGCTTGGGATTGGCTCGAGCAGTATTTCTTCACAAAATATCATTCTATCCCACTAAGAGGACTGGCTCAACTTTGTGTCGGGCTAGCTCGAACAATAGACTTAAAAAATAGTATTTCTATCGATCTGAGAGAGCTAGCTCAAACTTGCTACAGGCTGGCTCGAACGACAAAGGTGAAAAATTATTTTTCTGTCGATCTAAGATAGCTAGCTCGATGAAGCTTCAAACTGTCTCGATCAACAAAACTCTAAAATACTTTTTCTACCATTGTGAGAGAGCTAGCTTGGATCCAAATCGAGCTGGCTCGACTACGTGTCAAGCCAAAGAAGTAGGTGCATGCCATGCCAGAGCTAGCTCGAATCTTGGATGGGTCAGCTCAAATTTTTTGAGATGATATTTCTTGAGTCGATACTCTTTGAATATGGTTTCTCTTGACTCAATAAATCTTTAATTGAATATGGAGTGTTTCAATGGCCTTTTTCTTCTAAAAAAAATAAACTTTGACATACTTGAAAAATGTTAGTATAAAATTATGCTTCAATATTTTATAATCATCAAAATCATTCCTGGAGACAACACATATTCGAGTAGGTTATGAATGTTGCTTCACTAAATTTAAGTCTATCTGAATGTCAAGTACCATGACTAGATGGTCACTTCGATTGGTATAAGAAATTTGTTCTGATGCTACTAACTTAGGATTCAAACCTATAGGGTCACACTTATAGAAGTTTTGATCTAATCAGGTGGCTAATCAATGATTAAAAATCATTGAAGGATTTAATGATCAATATGATTGATGATTAACTTAATATAAATTAATTAAGAAAAGATTAATTAATAATCAGATTGTTAATTGACATAATTTGATTAAGTTATGAGGATTAGATCAAGACTTGTTGGTACAGAAATCTATGAGGATACTGGAGGTAGTTGGAGTTGGAAAGGCAAGGCCATCGATGGAACCTATAAAATAAAATCCAAATCAAAGATGGGTGGCTCCGATAGGATCCTCCAACGCTCAAATCAGTTCTCTGACCAACTGGAATGGAGTGCTTAGGAGAATTAAGATAAAGATAAGAGCTTAGAGAGAAAACGTATCTAGAGGATCCCCTATATAGGTGGAGCTACTAACAAATGGATGGTGACAGTTGTAACTGTCTGGTAGTGGACCGTTCAGGCCACGTGGAGTTTGTTATGGAGAGTAGTATCTTTTATCATGACTTGCCAGTCCTTTGGAGGTTAATAGTTAAAGTTTTAGATGGAACTATTATAGATAGTGAAGAACTTCATATTTTAGCAGCTTAGGAGCGATTCAAACTTCTCTGAGGTCATCTATATGTTAACTGATATCTGTTGTATTGGGGGTTGAATTTACTTAGATGCTGAGGTCTTCTTACTGTTTAAGCCTACTCGATCAACATTCAGGATGTAAGGTGGCTATCTTGTCTGTAAGGTGGCTATCTTGTCTGCTAAAAGGAGTTCAATAGATGATAGGAGGAAGTTCGTTTGGAAGACTTGAAGGAATCTGAATGAAGATCCAGTTTGCCACTGGAAGGAGCTCGTCTGGATCAGGAGCTAGGTTGTAGCTATGATAGACGGACACCATCAGAATACTCTGGCGAGTCTCCACTATTCCTCTAGAGTTCATTTGCAAGTGGATAACCGTCTGGGTAGAAGGTTGGTAAGGGCGTCGGATTTGCTAATTTAAGACTGCAGTGGGTTTTTGGGAAAGTTTGGACTTATTCTAAAGATGAGGTTCCTTTGTCAACTCTAGATTACACATTCAAAGTTTCTGACATAGAAATGCCGAGATCCACCACTCACGATGAGATATAGAAGCTCATCTAAGGAGAAGCTCTATCAGCCTATGATTCTTATCATGAGATCCAACTACGATGGTGAGATTCAGCTTGAAGAAGATCTGATGGAAAGAAGTTCGACCATCCTCAAGGTCGACTGGGCTGGGCTATACAAGGATTGGATACTTTGCACTTGACTACTTAAGGTGACTACTTTCACTATCCGAGTTTGTCTGAAAGGAGTCCGACTGAAAGGAGTCTGGCGGGTGATTGAAAGGAGTTTGGCTAGTCGACATTCATCATGCTATCAACAGACTACGCAATGTCTGGACGAAAATCATGTCTTGAAGAGGTAGTCTGGCGTTCGCATGGTGGAGGTTGTCTAGACTTCAGTGGGGGTTATTTTACTCCCAACAAGACTAATTGAATTAGATTCAATTAGGTTTGACTCGATTTGGTTATTGGATAACCTAATTACTAAGGGCGATGAGATTCTAATTTGATTAGATCTTGGACTTAATTAATCCTTGATTTGATTAAGAGATTAAGAGCTTAACTAGATTAAGTTAACTCATAAGTTTGGATCTAATCAAAGGTAGTTTGATTTAAACCAAAAGGATGAGAACCAAGAGTCTAATTGGACTGCACCTCTCCCTTGCACCTAACCCTTAGATACCGCCCCACCTTTCTCAACATACAAAAGGTTTGTGCATGAGATTTCTGGACGCTAAATCCCTCATGCCACCTACTCTTTGATGAGGTTAGGGTTTGATGATGTTTCAGTTCAAAAAGATTTTGAATTAGACTTCATTCCAATCTCCAACTCTTCCTTTCGGCCCTCTATATAAACATCCCTTTGTGAGACAAAGGAATATAAAATTTTTCTTAGCTTTTGGGCATGAGAAATTTAGAGAGAAAGACTCTAGGCATGAGGCTTATGGATGGGATTCCTTGGCATGTGAGATCTAGAGGAAACAGTTCCTCTATTGGGTAAGAGGCTAGGATTTTGTGAGAGAAATAAGAGAAGGCTGCTCTCTTGTATCAATCCCTCTTCTCCTTCTTTCCTGCGTTCAACCATTAAAAAAGTCTTTGTAAGGAGCTAACACTCTGGGAGCTGACAGATCAAGCTTCATGTGGATACCGTTAGAGGTCTTCATGTGTGCGGCTGAAGCAACGTACAAGATCTACAAAAGCTATGATCTTCTGCTCAGGTATAAAATTTGATCTCATACATTTTATGCTTTCGAATTTATATACATGATATCATATCATAGGTCCTGGAGTAGTTATTTATAGATGAGATCTAATACATATTTAGATTAAAAAGTTTAATCTAAAGTCTTTCGCTATGTATTTTTTTAAAAAAAAAATTGAAAATCATGCATAAAATCCTAGCACTTTTCCAACAGTGGTATCAGAGCATCCGATTCCTTTATGATATGATATGCATGCATAAGTTAATAAAATCTAAATTTTATAATGCATGAGATGCATATGATCTAATGTAGATATGATCTAAATTTTTAATCAGATCTGAAAGTGATTTAATTAGTTTATTTTCTTTTAGCCAAGTATTTGGATTGGATAGATCACCATGGTCATCCTGTCATAAGAGAAGAAGGGCTTCATGGCTCTCTTGTCCTGTTCGATAGGGTTCTTTTATGACATGTAGGGATATTGCTATGATCATTTTCCATGAAGAAGAAATGAGAAAGAATCAAAACTTATTTTTCTACAAAATTCTTTATTTGTGAAACCCTAGGATTGTTGTATCTGATACAAAAGTTGCATGAAAGATGAACTAATTATTGAGAATAAAATCTAAAACCATAAATAAGTTTAGATAAGATCTAAAAAGGATTTATGATTGATTTTATTGAGTTTTATGCAAAAATTGAAAGTCTGAAACTCTGTAATAGTTGCTGGCATGCCTGCAAGGGTTGACTTCTATCCTATTCTAATTGACCTCTATCCCTGGGGGTTGACCCTTTTTCTGTTGGGTCGACTCATTTACTATGGGCAGAATTTTTTGTCTTCTATTTTGTCACAGAGTTTGGAGTCGACTCCAATCAGGGAGGGGTCAATCCCAATTATAGAATAGAATTTTTTGCATATAATTTATGTAAAATTATTTTATATATTGAAAATATTTCAAATTTCATAAACTTAATTGAGAATTATGTTATAAAATTAAGAGATCTAGATTAGAGAATCAAAGATCTAAAGGCTATGTTCAAAAACCATGGATTTTTGGGTTAGCTCAGATCAGGTTCCATTAACTAGGTTAGACCTAGGATTAGAGAACATGATAATGGACTAAGTAATTGATCAAATCTAATTAATAATCAATTCAGATTAGGTCAATTCTTCTCTTGATCAATCTCAATAGTTATAGTTGATCAAGTCCATTATTCTATCAAATGGACCTGATTATGGCTTATTGGTCGAGCTCGAATTATTAGATGTATCAAATCAAAACTAATTAATTGGATGGTGTCTAAGTCTAGCAATCTTGATCAGTAGTTTTTAATTGAGAGTTACTCGCACTGATGAGTCTTTAATATGTTAATGGCATATCCCTCCCATCGATCTCACTTACCTAGCCATCCTAGATGATTGTGTTTCAATTAAATCACTTAATAAATTTGAGCTGATCCATGCCATTAAAATAATCAGTGTGACTAATTTAGGTTCCTATTGACCGACTAAGTCATCAGTCCTCTTTATGACTTGGTGAAGTCAATGGGAGGATTGTTGACTATTGGTTAATCTTTTCTCTTCATCTCATTAACAAAATTTTCTAAACTATTAGGTCTATAAAATAAAATTTGTTGGTGTAGAAAATAGTATTGGCACCAAAGTCGCTGGAGCTGGTGGAAATGAGATCGCCAATAAGACTTGCAAGAAGAAGTCCAAACCAGAGGTGGATGGCTCCGACAGGATCCTTCAATGCTCAAGTCAGTTCTCTGGCCAACGAGAATGGAGTACTCAAGAGAATTAGAGTAGGAAGGAGAGCTTGAGCCTAGAAGCATACCCGAAGGATCCTTTTTATAGATAGAGCTAGTAACTTATTGATCGTGATGGTTATAACCATCAGCTAGTGGGCTATTCAGGCCATTATGAGTTTGTTATGAAGAATGAGCTATCATTCTGTTAGAATTTATGGGTAGTTGAGATTGATTTGTTGGAGTTCAGATGCAATTTCTATGCGAGCTGGGGTGGAAAGCCTAAAGTTAAGTAGGCCAATCTTAGGGATCAATCTTTGAATGGGAAGTGACGAATTGGCAATCAGTTAAGACTTGCTGGTGCTACTTGCAATAGCATCAAGGAGTTCGATCGCTATGGAATTTGTCTGGAGATGAATTTAGCTAGATGAGGTTCCTGGCATAAGATTGACAAGATATGCTATCAACTGTAAAGGAATTTGGCTATACCCAAGGATTGCCATAAGCAAAGTTAGAAGGTATTTGGATTTGACATTCAATGGAGTTCAACTGGCATTGCTCTTGATGGCTCTCAAGAATCCTGCCACCTTCAAGATTGTCCACAAGTTGGTAACTGTTCTAGATTAAAGGTCAAAGAGAACAATGGATTTGTCGATTAGGATTGTGGCTAGGTTCTCCAAGAAGAAGCTCGGATTCATGTTAATAACGAGATCTTTTTTGCTAACTCAAGTTTGCACAACTAACTCTCGATGTAGGGTGTCAAGGTCTGCCATTCATAGAATGAGGTATAGAAGCTCGACTGAGGAAGAGTTCTGCCAATCCAAGGTCCCAAACATGAGTCTGGTGAAATCTACCAACTATAGTGGAGAGATAAGGCCAGAAGGAGGTTCAATCAGAGAAGAGTTCAGTTATCTCTAAGGTCGGCCAGATTGGACTATGCTGAAGTTCGCTACTTGAAGTCCTGCTGTCTACCTCATGTCATGGGTCATAGTTGATTGGATGGCTATTTCCTTCTTTATTCAAGCTCGTCTAGATGAAGTTCATCATGCCTTGCGGGTTCTGCAATTAATGGGAAAGCTGATAATTATAGTTGGGAGGATCATCTTGCCCACAACTTGACTGAAGTTCGGCTATGGTTGCCATAGTTTCGAACGAAACTATGAAGAAATTAGATACCCTGCAGAACTTCGACAGGAGCCATTTTATCCCCTAATAAAATTGTTATGGAGATAACAAGATCATAGCCTCCCATTAAGTTGGGTGATAATGGATCCATTAGTTTTATGATTATTAGAGGTCCAAAGACCTGGTGCTCATTTGCTATTGGAATTATCATTCATAACATAATAACTCAGTCGCGTCCCTTCGATGGATGGTTGGGTTGACTGACCAAAGTTGGGCCTCATCATTTGTTTGTTAGATGCACTCAGTTAGTCATGTTAATGGTTGGACCTAACCAGACCTTGCAAAGATGGCCAAAGCCAACTGAAAAGGCTCTTGGGGCAAAATTAAATACTAGCAGTTTTTTGGAGAAATAATTAGTTAAGAACCTACCAACAGATGAACATGGCTAGGCCGGCTAAAGTCAGACTCGTGTGTAGTCTGTATGGATTCTCATACCCACTAAGAAATTAATATAATTTCTTGAATTGGTAGAGGCTATCAATTCATATAAAATAGTGAAAAAAAATTTAGATGAAAGTCTTTGTCTTTAGGATTAAATGATTTATATACTAATAAGGTTTTTATTTTTCTTTCAGATATGGCCACTTCTTTGTCTCTACGATCACTATTGGATAGTGAAAAGTTAATAAGACCCAATTTTGATAGCTGGTATGACAGGATTGGTGTACAGGGCAAAAGCACAGATTTCAAAGCAAAATTATGAAATCATACAAACCAAACCCGAACCCTAAGACCACCGTATTAGCAATTAAATCATATAACATGCATTTGTAATATAAAAAAAAGTATTAGAATATACCTCTTATCGCTAAACCCTGAATTTTTCTAATTGCCGGCAGTAGTCCATCAAGGGTTCCACCAGGTGCCCACGTGTTCACCCACCAACGTTGATCCACACGGAGTCTTGATCAAGACACCAACACCTCTGAATTATATATAATTAAAATTTTAATAATAAAAATTTTAATTAAATGGGCAAGACCTTCCTTAGCCTTTATGTCACCTTCCTTGCCTCTCCTTATCTATCTTTCTTTTTTCTTATCTTCTTAATTTTTCTTACTAATCTCTTTGTCTTAAAATGACTTCTTATCCTTATAAGGATAAGTTTTGGACAAGAGAAGGGAAGAAAAAAAAATTGGACAATAAGAAAATACTTGTAAGAAAGAAAGATAATTTCTCAACCATCGGACTCTTGGTGCACACCTTTATTTATAATGTACGTAGTGGTGCCAACACATTTTCTTGCACCCTTTCCATATTATTATCTCATGTTCCTTCAGCCTATCTCATGCCTTATCAAAGAATAATGACATGTAGACTCAGTCTAAGAGGTGTCTTAAAGCAGAAGGACTCTTGGACTAATTCTACGTAAGTTATTTACGAAGAGTCGCAAGCTTTCATTTTTGGCGCCATCATATACAACCATTAGATCAGATAAGAAGGCCATCCAATGGCCTTGATGTGGGATGCCCATTCAACAAAAATGGCATGGAGATGATCTTTGAATAGTCAAAGTCCCAAGGGGCTTTGACTTGGTCCAAGAGGCGCCAAGGAAGAGTGGGCGGCAAGGAGTCCTGGGCAACAAAGAGTCCCTTCTTATGCAAATATTAAATAGATAATGGAGCTTTTAACCTGTAGAAGAACTCTTTTGCACCCCATATCTGATGTCCATGCCCATTTTAAAAATTTACACGACATGAAAAAATAGAAAAAGTCGAAGAAGGTAGACGCCAACTTAATCCCATGTGCCAAAGACTCTTTGCGCATGAAAGACTTCCCACACGCAAGAGAGAGACTCTTTGGCATATGGGATTCTAGTATGTGATGCCCCATCTGAATCCCAATCAGTCTAGGTTAATCCAATTCAAGACCAAATTCAATTTGGCTCAAATTGGTCCTTAATTAGCCCAAATCGGAAGTCGATTCGAATCCACTTCGAATCTAGGTGCCAGGGTTTGCTACATGTTCTAGCATGTTCATCTTGCAAACATGGTCTAATCCAATTAGATCCTTAATCAATTTTCTTTATGTGTGACCCATTGGGTTCCACATCTAACTAGTAGTGGGTCTGGGTGTGATTTAACCTAATCTGGTTAGAACTCAACCAAATCGATTTAGGTCAAAACTAGCCTACCCAATTCGACTTAATTAGAACACTTTCTAATTCAATGATCAAATTAAAATTTTAATTTGATCGAACCTACAAGACATGATTGACGTCTAGCAACATATCGTGACTTCCCGAAAGATGTAAAATTTTGATAGAAATACTAAAAATATCCTTCAGTAGAAAGTTATCATGCAACTAGATCCTTCGATCTTTCTACATCCTGAATATGACTCTGGGTATGAAAATATGTCAATCCAAATATCATATTCATTTCTCTTTCAATCTTATGATGATGATTTATTTAATAAAATATTTAGAAATCATTTCTAATTTTCATCATGGTTTGATCAAATTCTTCCTGAATCATCATTTGTTCGAAGCAGGTAGGATGCAATTTTCTCTTACCAGGAATGATCAATTCCATGTTAACCTACTCACAATCTTCATATATAATACACCATATCTAGATCATCCCATACATAACTGAGTCATGAATGAGAATGAACCAAAATATGAATTTATATATATAAGGTTCTATGGTAGTTTCAGGTCAAAGGATTACATGCACAATTCCACTATGAGAACCATCTATTGATATGTAGATAAGACTCCATTAGATATTCTCGATTTGGATCAATTCAGTGAAGTCATTCTCTAATGAGCATCCACATTCTTGTATTAGTATCATACACAAGTTATTGTGAGATCAATTATCCTCTCATCGAACATACAAAGGATGTGCTAGTCTTACCAAAAAATATTGATACCTAACTCAATATCCCATCAACTATGAATGTTTAAATTAGGATTTTAAGGTTTTAGATCTCACTGGTATGATCTCATCATAATCCCAAAACCATAGTCCTAATTTATGAGGTTCATCATAATCTTAAATAAATAATAAGACACTGTATATGATGAAATAAATGCCTTTATTTATTTTAAAATGTCATTATATGAGTTCGAAAGACAAAAATAGTCTAAATAAATAAATAAAATTTGATTGGCTTGAGGGCATATTCCTTTCAATCTTCTACTTGCACTAAAGCCAATCGCCCTTATATTTTAATTGCATACCATCAAGGTGACGATCAAATAGTTGCAGTGATAAAGCCTTAGTGAATGGGTCTGCTATGTTGTTCTTTATGTCAACTCATTCTATGACTACATCTTTTCTTTCAATAATTTCACGAACGAGATGGAAGCATCTCAGAATGTGTTTGGATTTATGATGAGACCTTGGTTCCTTTGCTTGAGCAACATCTCTAGTATTATCACAGTAAAGTGATACTGAATTCTTAATTTTAGGAATAACACCCAATTCAGTGATGAACTTCTTCATCCAGACAGCTTCCTTGGCGGCTTCACTTACAGCTATGTATTCTGCCTCAGTGGTTGAGTCAGCTATAGTTGGCTGCTTAGTACTTTTCCAACTCACTGCTCCACAATTCAGAGTAAAGACATATCCTAAAATGGATTGGCTATCATCTAGGTCTGATTGAAAACTAGAGTCAGAATATGCTTCTAGTTTAAGATCAGAACCACCATACACTAGAAAAATATCTTTAGTCCTTCTCAAGTACTTAAGAATATTTTTCACAGCTTTCCAATGATCCTCTCCTGGATCAGCTTGAAATCTACTTGCAATGCCTAAAGCATAAGCATCATCAGGCCTTGTACATAACATGGCATACATTATTGATCCAACAGTCGAAGCATAAGGAATATAACTCATTCTATTTCTCTCTTCAGGTGTCTTTGGAGACATCTTTTTAGAGAGATATATGCCTTGACTCATGGGTAAGTAACCTCTTTTACTCCCATCCATACTAAATCTTTTCAATATTAAGTCAATGTACCTAGATTGGGACAAACCTAGCATTCTTTTAGATCTATCTCTATAGATCTTTATTCCTAGTATATAGGATGCTTCTCCCAAGTTTTTCATGAAAAACTTATTTGATAGCCATAATTTAACTGATTACAACATTGGGATATCATTTCTAATGAGAAGTATGTCATCTATATACAGAACCAAGAAGACTATGGTTCTCCCACTAGTTTTCTTGTACACACATGGTTCATCCACATTCTTGATGAAACCAAACTCTTTGACTCTTACATCAAAATGGATGTTCCAACTCCTTGATGCTTGCTTTAATCCATAAATGGATCTCTTAAGCTTGCATACCTGATTTGGTCTCTCATTTGACTCAAATCCCTCTGGCTGTGACATATAGACCTCCTCCTCAAGGAAACCATTAAGGAAGGCAGTCTTTACATCCATTTGTCATATTTTATAATCATGGTATGCTGCTATGGCAAGCATAATCCAAATAGATTTGAGCATGACAATAGGTGAAAATGTTTCATCATAATGAATCTCCTGTTTTTGCCTAAAATCTTTAGCGACCAATCTGGTCTTATAAGTTTGAATTTGACCATCTACTCCAATCTTTTTCTTAAAAATCCATTTGCATCCAACAGGGTTTATATCCTCTGATGCATCCACCAAAGTCCATACTTTGTTGGTGTGCATGGATTCCATTTCGGATTGCATGGCAGCCAGCCATTTGTAAGAGTCCTTACTTTTGACTGCTTCCGTATAGGTCAGAGGTTCATCATTCTCAATGACTTGGGCTTCATTGTTCTCAATAATGAACGCATACCTCACAAGTATATGTCATACTCTTTCAGACCTATGGATAGGAGTTATGTATTCTGATTCTTTTATATGATTATTTGGTTGAGAAATTTTTATTTATTTTTTTTGAACTTCACTAAGTTCAATATTTCTACCACTATCCTTTTCTAGGATAAATTCTTTTTCCATGAAAGTGGCATGCCTACTTACAAATTCTTTTTTGTTCAGTAAAGTGGTAGAATAAATATCCTATACTATTTCTAAGATATCCTATAAATAGATATCTGTCTGATCTAGCATTAAGCTTATGTCCAAAATTTTTTTTAACATATGCTGGACAACCCATATCTTAAGATACTTAAGATTAGGTTTCTTACTTCTCCATATCTTATATGGAGTACTAGAAATAGATTTAGAAGGTACTCTATTTAAGATATAAATTGCGGTCTCTAGGGCATGACCCCAGAAGGAAATAGGTAATTCAGTGAAGCACATCATGGATCATACCATATCTAATAAGGTACGATTTTTTCTTTCGACTAAACCATTTAATTATGGTGTATAAGGAGGTGTCCATTCAGAGAGAATCTCTTTAACTTTAAGATAGTCTAGAAACTCACTAGATAAGTATTCTAATCTCTTTAACTTTAAGATAGTCTAGAAACTCACTAGATAAGTATTCTCCTATCCAATCAGATTGAAGGATTTTTATACATTGTCCAGTTTATTTTTTGACCATACTTTGATACTCTTTAAATTTATCAAAGGCTTCTGATTTGTGTTTCATAAGATACACATATCCAAACCTAGATAAATCATCAGTGAATGTTATAAAATAAGAGTATCCTCCTGTAGCTTGAGTTGTTATAAGACCACATACATCCGTATGTACAAGTCTTAATAACTCATTTGTCCTTTCTCCATGTCCACTAAATGAAGTCTTGGTCATTTTACCCATGAGACATGATTCACAAGTTCTTAATGATTCATAATCAAAAGGATTAAAGAACTTTTCTTTGTATAACTTGTTAATCCTAGCCTCATTAATATGACCTAATCGATAATGCCAAAGTAAAGTATTATTTATGTCATCTCTCTTACGTTTTCTATTTTCATCAATATGAAATATATTGTCATCCAAACATAGAGTCAACAAACCATTGCTAAATATGCCAAAATAAATATTTTCATTAGAATATTTAATCGAGCAACCTTCGCTCCTTACTTTAAGACTATAACCTTGTTTTAATAGCAAGGGTATAGATATAATATTTTTAATGATCTTAGGCATATAATAATAATTTGTAAGCTCTAAGATCTTTCCAGAAGATAACTTTAATATATTTGTTCCTACAACTTTTGCTTGGATAGACTCTCCTCCAGCGCCATAGAGCTTGAAGTCATCTTTCTTCAAACTCTTAATTTTCTATAACCCCTGCAAAGATTTACAGATATGAAAACCACAGTCGGTATTTAATACCCAAGAGTTTGAAATGGAAGAATTTAATGATAATATAGTATGCATCTCATACATACCTTTTGGTACATTATTTGCACCAGACTTTATGGTTGCGAGGTAAGCCTAGCAATTCCTCTTTCAATGATCTATTTTGCTGCAGTAAAAATAGGTCATCTGTTTGGAGACCTTCTTCCTCTTTTTCTTCTTATTTATACCACCTTTAGGCTTCAACCTTCTCTTTGAACCCTTTTTGCCTACCTTCTTCTTAAAGATCCCATCCATAAGAAGAATAGGAGCCTTATCCTTTTGATATGGCTTTCTGCTATCTTGAGCATATTTAACAGCTTAGGCAAAGAAGAATTCAGTTTGTTCATGTGATAGTTCACGATAAATTGAGAAAATGATTCTGGGAATGATTGCATGATCAAATCTTGACTTAACTATCCATCCATAATAAAACCTAATTGACTTAATCGAGTGATTAGGTCAATTACCATCAAAACATAATTTTGTACGGATGTTCCTTCTATCATGCTTGCATGAAATAATTGCTTAGACATCTCATATCTAGCAGTCCTACTATGCTCTCTATAAAGTTCTTTTAGATTGAGCAATATGGATGGAGTGTCTATGCCATCATGCTGTCTCTATAATTCATTACTCATAGAGGCAAGTATGATGCATTTGACAGTAAGAAAATCATTTTGCCACATCTTGTACGTGGACTTATCTTCATCTGTGGCATCTTTTCCTAATGACTTAGGATCAAGGGCATCAAGAATATAAAAGAGTTTTTCTTGACTGAGTACTATTTTTAGGTTTCTCAGCCAGTCGACATAATTTTGATCGGTCAATTTATTTGAATCCAAAATTGAATGCAATGAAAGTGAAGAAGCCATTTAATCTACATAATAAAGAATAATACATAAGCAAACAACTAATGATGACAAACATAATTAAATTAGGACGTTAATTTAATTATGTCTCTCACTATTTAATCAAAAAACATAACCCTCTAATTGATTTTCTTAATGAGAATAAGACCCTAATTCCTTATAAAAGGTCTTGTGGTTGTACAACAAACCTATTATAAGTTCAATTGTAGGAAACTCTTTCCAATTGCATTTTATGCAACTCTCAAAAAAATTTTTGCCTCTAAAACATTAATAGCCTTGTGTTAGCACAACAAACTTTAATGTTTTAGTTTAAATAGAACCCTTCATTTCTATACAATCAAAATGAAATATAATGCTTTTGTGGTTACACAACAAAACATTATATTCAAAATGCTGTAAGCATCTCAATGCACTAGATTAATATTACATCATTTCCCATGATAGATCTTGTGGTTACACAATAAAACTAATATGGTTCTGGACATAATAAAAACCTAGTATGAAGAAAGGACTTAATGTAGTGAATATAATACTAAGCATTTCAATCTAGAATTAAATTAATCAAATCGGCCAGGTTAGCGGGAGAGAAGTAGGGGTCCCGCCGTTGCTTTCCTTAGATATCAATAAATTGGCCAAGTCAAACAACGAAATCAATTAAAAAATCATATTCTCTTTATCAATCATGAACCATTTTTTCTAGATACCGATTGATCAATTAGACATCCCGACTGATTCAGCTATAGGTTAATTACACTACAACTTAATATAATTTTAAAGAGGGATTTAAATGGTCTCGATGCACATTCTGATTTAAATCAAACTAAATGCATAAAAGCATCAATTATGATAATATATATATATATATATATATATATATATATATATATATATATATATATATTAACATGTATAATTATTCTAGGACAACCATCATTACATAGTAAATACTTTCCACTATGTCAAAGCAACCTTTACAGAAAAATATATACATCATAATCTCATTATAATAAATAAAAATATGATCTCATCATATAAATAACATGCTAATAAAAAGATAATATCATATTTTTCATTTATTCCATTATATTATAAACAAAGCATTATATGATTTAACCTAATAAGGCTTGCTCTGATACCACTGATAGGATTGGTGTATAGGACGAAAGCATGGATTTCAAAGCAAAATTATGAAATCATACAAACCAAACCTAAACCATAGAACCACCTTATTAGCAATTAAATCATATAACGTGCATTTGTAATATAAAAGAAAGTATTAGAACATACCTCTTATCGCTAAACCCTAAATTATTCCTAATTGCCGGCAACAGTCCGTCAGGGGTTCCACCAGGTGCCCACGTATTCACCCTCCAACGTTGATCCATACAAGTCTTGATCAAGACACCAGCACCTCTGATTTATATATAATTAAAATTTTAATAATAAAAACTTTAATTAAATGGGCAAGACCTTCCTTAGCCTTTATGTCACCTTCCTTGCCTATCCTTACCTATCTTTCTTTTTCCTTATCTTCTTAATTTTTCTTCCTAATCTCTTTATCTTAAAATGACTTCTTATCCTTATAAGGACAAGATCTAGACAAGAGAAGGGAAGAAAAAAAAATTGGATAATAAGAAAATACTTGTAAGAAAGAAAGATAATTTCTCGATCATCGGACTCTTGGTGCGCACCCTTATTTATAATGTACGTAGGGGTGCCAACACATTTTCTCGCACCCTTGCCATATTATTATCGCATGTCCCTTCAGCCTATCTCATGCCTTATCAAATAATAATGACATGTAGACTTAGTCCAAGAGGTGTCTTAAAGCAGAAGGACTTTTGGACTAATTCTACGTAAGTTATTTACGAAGAGTCGCAAGCTTTCATTTTTGGTGCGGTCATATACAACCATTAGATCAGATAAAAAAGCCATCCAATGGCCTTGATATGGGATGCCCATTCAGCAAAAATGGCATGGAGATGATCTTTGAATAGTCAAAGTCCCAAGGAACTTTGACTTGGTCCAAGAGGCGCCAAGGAAGAGTGGGCGGCAAGGAGTCCTTGGTGGCAAGGAGTCCTGGGTGACAAAGAGTCCTTTCTTATGCAAATATTAAATAGATAATAGAGTTTTTAACCTACAGAAGGACTCTTTTGCACCCAATATTTGATGTCCATGCCCATTTGAAAAATTTTTGTGACATAAAAAATTAGAAAAAGTCAAAGAAGGTAGGTGCCAACTTAATCCCATGCGCCAAAGACTCTTTGCATATGAAAGACTTCCCACGTGCAAGAGAGAGACTCTCTGGCATGTGGGATTCTAGTATGTGACATCCCATCTGAAGCTCAATCAGTCTAGATTAATCCAATTTAAGACTAAATCCAATTTGGCTCAAATGGATCCTTAATTAGCCTAAATCGAAAGCCGATTCGAATCCAATTCGAATCTAGATGCTAGGATTTGCTACATGTGCTAACATGTTCATCTTGCAAATATGGTCTAATCCAATTAGATTCTTAATCAATTCTCTTTGTGTGTGATCCATTGGATTTCACATCTAACCAGCAATGGGTTTGGGTGTGATTTGACCTAATCTGGTTAGAACTCAATCAAACCAATTTAGGTCAAAACTAGCCTACCCAATTTGACTTAATTAGAACATTTTCTTATTTATTGATCAAATTAAAATTTTAATTTGATCGAACCCACAAGACATGATTGACATCTAGCAACATATCATGACTTCCTGAAAGATGTGAAATTTTGATAGAAATATCAAAAATATCCTTCAGTGGAAAGTTACCATGCAACTAGATCCTTCGACCTCCCTACATCCTGAATATGACTCTAGGTATGGAAATATGTCAATCCCAATATCATATTCATTTCTCTTTCAATCGTATGATGATGATTTATTTAATAAAATATTTAGAAATTATTTCTAATTTTCATCATGCTTTGATCAAAGTCTTCCTAAATCATCATTTGTTTGAAGCAAGTAGGATGCAATTTTCTCTTACCAGGAATGATCGATTCCATGTTAATCTACTCATAACCTTCATATATAATCCACCATATCCAGATCATCCCATACATAACTGAGTCATGAATGAGTATGAACCAAAATATGGATTTATATATATAAGGTTCTATGGTAGTTTCAGGTCAAAGGATTATTTGCACAATTCCACTATAAGAACTATCTATTGACATGTAGATAAGACTCCATTAGATATTCTCGATTTGGATCAATTCAATGAACTCATTCTCTAATGAGTACCCACATTCTTGTATTAGTGTCATACACAAGTTATTGTGAGATCAATCACCCTCTTAATTGAGCATACAAAGGATGTGCTAGTCTTATCGAAAAACATTGATCCCCAACTCAATATCCCATCGACTAAAAATATTTAAATTAGGGTTTTAAGGTTTTAGATCTCACTGGTATGATCTCGTCATAATCCTAAAATCATAGCCCTAATTTATGGGATTCATCATAATCTTAAATAAATAATAAGACACTGCATATGATAAAATAAATTTATTTATTTATTTTAAAATATCATTACACGAGTTTGGAAGATAAAAAAAGCCCAAATAAATAAATAAAATTTGATTGGCTTGAGGGCATATTCCTTTCATGGTATCAAAAGTTCAAGATTATCTTGGAGCATGAATGAATCTTTTATGTGATAATGGATCTAGAAACTGAGGAGCCCGCACCAAACATGTGTGGTACGATCCAAGACACTTATCAAAAGTAGTTCAATGATCAAATCACTATTCGTTGCATCATGCGGCTGAGCATGAGTAATGAATTTAGTCACAAATTTTAGGATGCTCAGCCAGAAGATATGTTGCAAGTATTGCAATAATCCTTTAACACTCCTGATGATGTTGAAAGGCATAAAACTAATTATGCCATCTTCAACACCAAGATGAAGGAAGAGGCATCGATCATAGACCATGTACTATACATGATAGAAATGATTGAGCGCCTAAGCAAACTTGGATTTTTCTTGTAAGAGCAGCTTGGAAAAGATGCAATACTGAATTGTTGTCCAAATTCTATCTTCCTTTCCTCAATCATTATAGAATGACGAAGCCTATAGTAAACTACCATGGTTTGCTGGGGTTGCTGCAGACTTTTGAGAAGGATCACCAGCTCCAAAAGAAGATGGTGAATTTAGTGGAAGGATATTCTTTTGGATAGGGAGGATCTTCTTTTGGGTATCGACCCTTTGGGAAAGAGAAGAGGAAAAAGAAGAAAAAGAACAAGAAGGTGCAAAGTGCTATGACATCTCAGCCTAGTCAGACCAAGAAGCCCAACTCTATCTAGAGTCAAGTAGAATGCTTCTATTTAAGAAGCAGGGGCACTGAAAGAGGAACTATCCTCCATACATTGCCTCACTAGATCTAAACAAGCTGAATAAAAGAAAGAAGCAAGCTGCTGCTAGATAAGGTACTTATATGATAACACCTTATAATTTTTTTATTTATGATTCTACTACCTGGGTATTGGATATCGATAGTCCAATTACTATTTACAATTTATTACAAGAACTTTAGTTCAGTAGAAGATTTGGAGATGGTGAGAGATTCCTGAATGTTAGAAATAGAAGACTAGTTCCAATTCTAGCTATAGGAATCATCAAGTTTGTATTCAAATCAAATATCATTGTTCTTAGTGATTGTTATTTTTGTCCTAGTTTTTTATTGAATGTTATTTCTATAGGCCAATTGGCCATGAATGATTTTAAATTTTCAATAAAAAAAGATCATTTGTGAGGTCATTATAAATGGTATTACTGTAATGCATGCACAAATGAGCAATGATATTTACTTATTATCATAGCCTGATAGTATAGTATACACGTCTAGCAAATGCCCTAGAGAAATTGATGTCTTCGATATCTATCTTTGACACTATAGGCTAGGTCATATTAATAAGAAAAGGATAAATAGGCTAGCTCAAGAGGGTATCCTCAAAGTCGATATTGTGAATCATTGCCAACCTGTGATCCTATCTTGTTGGAAAGATGATCAAGTCATCTTTTACTGGAAAAGGTGAGCAAGCTAGTGAAATTTTGGGTCTAATACATGCTAATGTATGTGGACCTATGAACACTAATGTTAGAGATGGATATGACTACTCATTACATTCACTGACGATCTATCTAGGTATGGGTACATCTATATTATAAAGCATAAGTCTGAATCATTTGAAATGTTCAAATGATTTTGTACTAAGGTAGAAAAATAAACTAGTAAGAGTGTTAAAATTCTTCGATCAAAGAGTTTGATGAATACAAATCGAGGATGGATATACAATACTGTACCAATTGGCTTTAGTCCAAGTAGGAGTTATTGAAAATTATATACTAAATCCAATCATCTAGATGATTGAGATCCTTTTTTTAATTGTATATAAATCATACATTAATAAAAGTTATTTGGCATATTTTATTATAAGATTGTATATCTTCTTAATCAAACTCCATTATTATGATGAAAGTCCTTAAAACTACTTTAAAATGATAAAGAAGAATTTATCGTATGGTTCTTAAACTTGTTCGTGACCAAATGATATATTATTAATAAGGACGATAATTGTATCAAGTATAGATCATTATGTGCCATAGGGTTGGTTATCCTATTAATCAAGGAGTATATTGACACTAGTATGGCATATAGGTAGGATATTGATCTGCACGGAATGTGACTTTTTCAGAGCACTCTACTGTAAAGAGTATTATCCGAGGGGTATGGGTATAAATATCTCTCCAACCTGAGATCACCATGCTAACTTGCAAGTAGCTCACTATACTTTGGTACCAAACTATCTAAATTTCTAATTCAGTGATGGAAGATTTTTGGGTGCAGTCAAGTACTTGTTAAGTCAGTGCGTGAAATGATACATGGTTTCCACATACAATATGAGAAAAACAACAGTGGTTCCACTAATCTTTTTGAAAAAACATGCATGGCTTCTCTTAATTCTTGATGAAACTAAACGATTTGATTACATCGTTGAAACAACCATTCCAGCTTTGAGATGCTTGCTTAAGTCTATAAATGGATCTTTGCAGTTTCCAAACTTTATAATCACTATCACTAGAAGTGAAACCAAAAGGTTGTTTTATATAGATATCTTCTTCAAGATATCCATTCAAGAATACCATTTTTACATCCATTTGCTATATTTCATAATCAAAATATGCTATAATGGAAAGTAGTGTGCTGACGGACTTAAGCATGGCCACAAGCAAGAAGATATCCTAATAGTCAATGCCTTCATGCTAACTATACCCTTTTGCCATGAGCCTAGCTTTGAAGATCTCTATCTTTCCATCTGCACCAATCTTTCTCTTGAAGATCTATTTACACCTAATAGGTACAATACCTTCGGTGGATCTACCAAGCTCTAGACTTGGTTTGAATGCATGGAGTTAATTTCGGACTTCATTATCTCTAACCATTTCTCAGAGTTGATATCTGATATTGCCTCGTTATAAATTTTGGGGTTATTTCCATGTACCTCATTTTTTATGAAATTCCTCTACATCCTCTGAGATAATACCCAAGTATCTCTCAGGAGGATAGAAAATCCTACTAGACTTACGAGGTGGATGAGGAAGTGTATAGATTGGCTTAGACTAAACTAGTTTCTCAAGTTCCAAGGCTCGTTGCTCTTCAAAGATTTTTTCCTCAAGCCTAATCTATCTTTCCAAGCCTCCATCTTGAATAAATTATTTTTCAAGAAAGACTACATGTTGACTCACAATTATATTATGGTCTTCTATAAGATAAAAATAATATCCTAAAGACTCCATAGCATATCTAATAAAATGAGCTCTAAGGAACTTAGATTCTAACTTGTCCATCTATTATCATTTGATATAGGTTGGACAACCTCAAATATTAAGATGACTTAGACTCGGTTTCTTACCATGCCAAATCTCATATGGTGTGATAGGAACAGATTTAAAAGAAACCCTATTCATTACAAAGATAGCAATTAAAAGGCTATGTCCCCAAAGATAGATGGGAAGGTTCGTGAAGCTCATCATGAAATGAACCATATTTAATAAGGTTCAATTTCTCCATTTTGAAACTCCATTGAGTTGAGACATTTCAGGCAGAGTCCACTATAAGACTATGCCATATTTCTTGAGATAGTCCAAAAATTCTCCACTAAGGTATTCACCTCCTTGATCTAATCGAAGAATCTTAAGAGACTTTTTTATCAATTTTTCACTTCATGTCTAAATTCTTTAAACCTTTCAAAGGTCTTAGACTTATGATGCATAAGGTACACATACCATACTAAGAAAAATTATCGATAAAGATAATGAAGTAGAGAAAACCACCTCTGATCGGCATATCAAATGGGCTGCAAATATTTGAATGCACCAGAGTAAGTAACTCTGTGGTCCTTTTCTCACATCCTATAAGGGGCAGCTTGGTTATTTTTTTTTGAAGGCATGATTTACTGATCGAATATGACTCAAAAGTCAACAGACCCATCAGTCTGATTTTCTTGAATCTGTTAATCCTATCTTCTTCAATGTGATCTAGTCTTAGATACCACAAGTACTTTTCATTTATACTATCTCGAGGTCATTTAAAACCTATGGCATTTATATTTTGCTTGATATAATTCATAAAAATATCTACATGTAACTGAAAGAGACCGTTTATAAGAAAACCACTACCAACTTTATTATTTTCAAAATAAATATTATAGTGGTCCTTAAAGAAACTAATTACATAATCTTTCTATGTTAAGCAAGAGACAGAAATTAGATTTCTACTCACAACAAGTATAAAATAGCAATCTTTAAGTAATAAAATATTCTTAGATAGTAGTTACAGAGGGTATGTCTCCACAGCCACAGCAGCAATCTTTGCTCCAATCCCAATATGTAGGATCATTTCACCATCCCTTAGCCTTCTGCTATCCTTAAGACCCTACAAAGAAGTGCATAAATAACCACTAAATCCAGAGTCAAGCACACAATTGGAGATAGAAGAAATCATTAGGTTTGTTTCTATGATGAGCATATTACCAGAAGGTTCATCTTTCTCTTGTTCTTCAAGGTTGCTAGGTAAGCTGGACAGTTCCGCTTCCAATGGCCATATTTGTTGTAATAAAAATACTTTCCCTTTTTGACAGCCTTCTTCTTTGGGTCTGTCTTTTTCTCCTTCTTACCCTCCACTTTTTATTTTTTTATGGGATTTTTTCTTCTTCTTAATAGACTTTCTCTTGGAAGAAATCCACTCAACAGTAAGTGCAGACTTGAACTCTTCAAGTTTCCTCAGTAGTGACCAGCATATTCATAAGCTTGGCCAAGATGCACTGGAGCTTATTCATATGGAAGTTTACTATAAACTATCCATATAAATCAATCAAGGACTGTAGAATGAGGTCAATATGCAAGTCCTTATCCATGGACATCCTGAGCTTCTGAAGCTCCTCTAGGTCTTTGATCATTGCTAAACAGTGATCATAGATAAAGAAAAATCCTGATTTTTCAGATCAGGTTCATTCAGATCTGATCGGATCAAGAGATATATTTCAAAAATTTTTTTCTTTGATCCTAATTAGATCTGAGATATTTTAGATCTGATCCTTATTATTCTAATAATAAAAATAAAATAAGATAAATTAAATCAAATTTAATTTACCTGATTTGGGTAATCCTATTACCCTGTTGATGATCCTGTATTGCAGCGGAAGGTTCTGGATCTAGCCACGCAAGCGCCTGGCCTCTACCGGTATCCACTCAGGCTGGATCTGGAGATCCTCTTCTTCTCTATTCACACCTCCAAAAATCAGATCTGGATCTGATCTCTGGAGGATCTTCAAAACTCTTTTGAAGATCTAGCAGTCGTCCTTTGCAGCAGCGCAGCCTTCTTGCTTTTTGATCGCCTTTCTCTGATCTGAATTCGCACCAACCTTAAATCCAAAATTCCCTTTTGGACGTGGAGAGGAGAGGGAGAAGAGAACTTGGCATGGAGGAGGAAGAGGAGAGGCAGCCTTGGGGTGTGGAGAACTCTTTTCTCAATTTTAGATATCCTTGAGTTGGGCGCAGGGTCTTATTTATAGACCTCTTGTGATCCAACTCCTCTTCCTTCCCAACCAATCACAACCCTTTGTGAAATCAGATCTAAATCTGATTGGTTGGGAATAGAGACCCCTGGATTCCTCCTTAGAGGGTGCCTAAGACCAGTCAAACTGGATTCTTAGTAGAACTCTAATTGGAATCCAAAAGGGAGGTGGAGTCCTTGTCCAAACAAGGACTCCTAGGCGCCTCCTACTTGGGCTCACGCCAAGGGTGGCGTGCGCCCTTCCTCCTTGCCAGGTTCTGGCAGGGGGACAGGCCCCCACCAGCTCTCCAATAGGTGCATGACATGTGGTCAAAAGTCAAAGTGTCAATGGTCAACAATATTTGACCAGTCAAAGGTAGACTTTTGACCAAAGTCAAAGAACAAGAAATGGCAGGTGACCAAAAATGGCAGGTATTATGTCTTACAAAATAAGACAACCTTTTCTGACTTGGACAAACCTCCAGTCAGACCATATGAAGGCCTCTGATTGAGCACAAACTCCTTTGGCTCAGTCAGGACAACTTATTTATGATAGTAAAAGAAGAACGTTAGGTTCAATCGAGTGCTAGCACGATTTCCTTGAACCTAATTGAATCTCATTCAGATCAATTGAACTAGATCAGTTCAATTGATGATCACCAGATTCAAACCCTTGTTTGTGTGACCCAGTTAGGTTCAGTTCTGTATGGTAATGGGATATGTCATGATCTCTATCATCGACATCATCGAAACTCCTTTCGATGGATCAGAACTCTTCTGATTCGAACAGCTAGAATGATCGATCATCTAAATCATTCTAATTGCTCCCAAAATCCACCAGTGACACCTAGCAGTATATGGTGGCAACCCATCAGAGCTGAATGCGAACCTCTTGGTGCAGCTACCTGTGTGATTAAGTTCTTCTATCTTGAGCCCCGATCAGATTAGGGTTAAGGTGAACTCGTCAAACCCTAGTCTCTGTCATATGATGTAATCATTCGATTCGAGTCCAATGTGAAAATCTAAATAGAAACTCTTTCTATTATTTCACTCTACCATGGCCATGGATTTCTGGACTTGATTCTCATGATCATCATAGGGCTGCTCCTCTACCACCGAGGTAGATAGATTCCATCTTGATGCAATCCAGTTCCTACAATGAACATGCTATAGCCAACATACACCTCAGGGTTCCATATGGCTAGGAGACCGAGTAATGGTGTAGTCAAACTATAACACCCTCAAGGTGAACTGCCGATGCATCTCAGGTCAAAGAACCAGACACACTACTGCAGCATCGAGTCAGTCATTGACGAGAAGGTAGACTTCCTAATGACTACTCGAGGTGGTCACGCTCAGTGCCCTCGTTCTCTAACGAGTACCTGTACTCTCGCTCCGGTGTCTCCACACCGTAGACTCAAGACTCATCTACTAAAGAGAAGCGATTGTACACCAACCTTCCGGATCAATCACCATCCTCGTGATGATCCTATGGTCGGGAGCATGTTTATGAGTTAATAATGATTATTCATGTCTTAAATTTTCAACTCTTGAAAATATGAATTATCATTACCATTAACTCAAAGGATGTATCACAGACACTAAATACACATATGTGATAGAAAATAACCCATTTTATTGATTATAGTCAAAATTATAATTTTGCCCCTAGAAGTGTATTACAAGTGTCAGCCAATTCTGGCTTCTAGGGCACATATATCTAACAATCTCCCACTTGTCCTAAAGCCAATTGGCTACAAGTCTAAGTCCCATCTTCTCAAGGTGGGCTTCGATCTTCTGCTGGCCCAACGGCTTTGTAAGTGGGTCTGCCACATTATCTGTGGAGTTGACTCTCTTGACCTCGACGTAACCCTTTCTCAAGGTAATCGCGGATGAGGTGGTATCGCCGCTCAATGTGCTTGGATTTCTGGTGAGACCTCGGCTCCTTAGCAAGGGCTATGGCGCCATTGTTGTCGCAGTAATAGAGGAATGGCATCTGATGGCATTACTCCAATTTCTGCAGCAAACTTCTTGTACCAGAATGCTTCCTTTCGCAGCCTCTGATGCAGCGATATATTCTGCTTCCATGGTGGAATCTGCTATCACAGTTTGCTTGGAACTCTTCCAGCTGACAGCTCCACCATTGCACACAAACAGACTTCCAGATGTCGACTTTCGATCATCTATATCGGACATGAAAATCCGAGTCTGTGTATCCCTGGAACTTGGAGTTCTCCATTACCAAAGACCAACATCATATCCTTAGTTCTTCTCAAGTACTTAAGGATACATTTCACAGAAGTCCAGTGTTCTTCACCTGGATTTGACTGATATCTGCTTGTGACACTCACAGCATGGGCTATATCAGGTCGTGTACATAGCATGGCATACATGAGGCTCCCTATTGCAGAAGCATAAGGGATCTTGCTCATGCGTTCTATTTCCTCAGGTGTGCTGGGGCACATCTTCTTGGAAAGATGAATACCATGTCTGAAGGGTATTAATCCCCTCTTAGAGTTTTCCATACTAAACCTCTTTAGTACTTCCTCTATGTACATCTTCTGTGAAAGTCCTAGCATCCTATTCGGTCTATCCCTATAGACCTTAATTCCTAGAATAAAGGATGCTTCACCTAGGTCTTTCATGGAGAATTCCTTGGACAACCACATCTTGACTGATGTCAACATGGGAATATCATTCCCAATAAGGAGGATGTCATCCACGTACAATACGAGGAAGACAACAGCGCTCCCACTGACCCTTTTGAAAACACATGGTTCCTCTTCATTTTTGATGAAACCAAACTTTTTGATCACATCATTGAAACGAGTGTTCCAGCTCCGAGATGCTTGCTTAAGTCCATATATGGACCTTTGCAGCTTGCAAACCTTGTGATCAGTATCACTGGATGTGAAACCTAGCGGCTGTTCCATATAGATATCTTCCTCAAGATATCCATTTAAGAATGCCGTTTTCACGTCCATTTGCCATATTTCATAATCGAAATAGGCTGCAACGGCAAGCAATGTGCGGATGGATTTTAGCATAGCTACCTGGGAAAAGGTATCCTGATAGTCAATGCCTTCGCGTTGACTATAACCTTTTGCCACACTAGTCTAGCCTTGAATGTCTCCACATTCCCATCTGCACCAATCTTTCTCTTGAAGATCCATTTACACCCAATAGGTACTATACCTTCTGGTGGATCTACCAAGGTCCAGACTTGGTTTGAGTGCATCGAGTCAATTTCTGACTTCATTGCCTCAAGCCATTTCTCGG
Source organism: Cocos nucifera (assembly GCA_006176705.1). Classification (NCBI taxonomy): domain Eukaryota; kingdom Viridiplantae; phylum Streptophyta; class Magnoliopsida; order Arecales; family Arecaceae; genus Cocos; species Cocos nucifera. The sequence goes on along the minus strand of QRFJ01002863.1, from coordinate 88,325 downwards.
AGTCGATATCTGATATCGCCTCGTTGTAGGTTTTGGGATCATCACCATGAGCACCATTACCTATGAGGAACATTTCCTCTACTTCCTCTGAAATAATACCTAAGTATCTTTCAGGGGGACGGGAAACTCTTTCCGATCTACGAGGTGGAGGAGGTAGTGTTCTTATTGGCTCAACCTGATTTGGTTCCACTTGGTCCTTAGCTCGTTGTACTTGTGAGACTTTCTCATCAAGCTTAATCTGCTTTCCAATGCCGCTATCTTGAATAAACTATTTTTCAAGAAAGATGGCATGTCGACTCACAATCACATTGTGGTCTTCTGGAATGTAGAAATAGTATCCTAATGACTCTTTAGGATATCCTATGAATCGAGCTCTAAAGGACCTAAACTCTAACTTGTCCGCTTGTTGTCTTTTGACATGAGCCGGACAACCCCAAATTCTGAGATGACTCAGACTTGGTTTCTTACCGTGCCATATCTCATACGGTGTGGTAGGAACGGTTTTAGAGGGAACCCTATTCAGTAGATATAGATTGAAGTTAATAATGAATGTCCCCAAAGAAAATCAGGGAGGTCTGTGAAGCTCATCATGGATCGAACCATATCCAATAGAGTCCGATTTCTCCGTTCTGAAACCCCGTTGAGTTGAGGTGTTCCTGGTGGAGTCCATTGAGAGACTATGCCATTTTCCTTAAGATAGTCTAGGAATTCCCGGCTAAGGTATTCACCTCCTCGATCTGATCGAAGAACCTTAATGGGTTTTCCAGTTTGTTTTTCTACTTCATGTCTGAATTCTTTGAACTTTTCAAAAGGCTTCAGACTTGTGTCTCATAAGATACACATACCCATACCTAGACAGATCATCGGTAAAGGTAATGAAGTAGACAAAATTGCCTCTAGCCGGCACATCAAATGGGCCGCACACATCAGTATGTACTAGGGCAAGGAGATCTGTGGCCCTCTCCCCATGTCCAACAAAAGGGAGTTTAGTCATTTTGCCTTGAAGACAAGATTCACAAGTTGGATATGACTCAAAAGTCAATGGACTCAATAGCCCATTTTTCTCCAATTTGTTAATCCTATCTTCTGCTATATGACCTAATCTCAGGTGCCATAGATATCTGTCGTTTGGACTATCCCTAGGTCGTTTGGCATTCACGTTTTGCTCGATAGTTAAGAACAGGTACATCAATATGCAAGCTGATAAAGACCATTAATAAGGAAACCATTTGCAATTTTATTTCTTTCATAAAGAATGTTACAATGGTCCTTAAAGAAGGTGATCACATAACCTTCTTGTGCTAAGCATGAAACAGAAATCAAATTCCTGCTAGCTGCAGGCACATAATAACAGTCTTTTCAAAACTAAGTCTAAACCAGATGGTAATCGAAGAGGGTATGTTCCCACGGCTACTGCAGCAACTCTTGCTCCATTACCGATGCGTAGGATCATGTCTCCATCCCTCAGCCTCCTGCTATCCTCAAGACCCTGCATAGAAGTGCACAGATGAGCACTAGAACCAGAGTCAAGCACCCAACTGGATGCAGAAGAAACCGTAAGGTTAGACTCAATAACGAGCATACCTCCAGAAGGACCTTCCTTCTTGTTCTTCAGGGTGGCCAGGTAAGTAGGGCAGTTCCGCTTCCAATGGCCGTCGCTGTTGCAATGGAAACACTTTCCTTTGCCATCGACCTTTCTTCTTCGGTTCTGCCTTCTTCTTCTTTGATCCTTCCTACCTTTTGCTTTTTCACAGACTTCTTTTTCTTTCCATAAGACTTTCTTTTGGAAGAAGTCCGTTCCATAGCAAGAACTGAGCCTTTAGAACCTTTCATAGAAAGCTCAGCGGTAACCAGCATATTCATCAACTCGGCCAAGGAATTTTGAAGTTTATGCATGTGGTAATTCATGATGAATTGCCCATATGCATCAGTCAAGGATTGCAGAATAATATCGTTCTGCAATCCAAGTCCAACTTCACACCGAGCTTCTCAAGCTCTTCCATGTCCTTGATCATTGTCAGACAGTGATCTTGGACTGACTGCCCATCACGCATCTTAGCCTTAAAAAGTCATTTCGTGACTTGATATTTGGCTGCGCGACTCTGTTCACCAAACATCTCCTGCAGGTGAGCCAACATTTGGCGAGCAGTCCCGATATCTTCATGTTGGCGCTGGAGCTCATCAGACATCGAGCCCAACATGTAATATCTGGCCTTATTATCTTCGTCAATCCATTTTTCCAGAGACGCTCTCTGTTCAAGTGGATGGACGAGCTGGTAAGGTGGGAGGGTCCTGGTCCAAAACATGTGTTAACTTCTCTGAACCCAAAATAATTTTGTAGTTCCTGAGCCAATCTTTATAATTGGGTCCAGTCAGTCTATGTGTGTCTAGGATACGTGCCAATGGGTTGGACGCAGACATTTTCCTGTAGAGAGTCAAAGATTCTAGTTAGATACTGTAATTTTGACTTGACCAATTTGTTTAGGGATTTTATTTTTAAACAAATTAGCTCCCACTATTTTCTCGGATCCCTACACTCCCTCTGTAGAGATGCGAAAATCTCCACGATTAATGATTTCTAGTGGGTGGTGCGGTCTCACCAACTGACTCATCACCTCACCTAACAGTTATTGGTGATGGGTTAGCCAATGAGTGAACAACTCTTGTTCAATGATTCTCTAATCATGGTGCACCCAAACTTGGTCTCTAATTCATGAATCTCACCGTATCCGGAATATTGATCCACTCCTTAGTTAAGTCAGACCCACCATTTGCATAGACTGGGTTCCTAATTGAGTCTCTCACCGTATCCGGAATATTGAGCCCAACTCATCCTCCAGCCCATAGCATCCAATGCCTAATAGACATGGTTGCATCTTCCCGGTGCAACTGAGCCACTGTATCCAGCCGAGAACAATCAACCCCGGGAAGGGCCCGCACATCTACAATGGTGGAAGACCTCAGACTTAATCTTTTCTTAGGGAGAATTGATTCAGGTCTCATTAAACTAGACTTGGCTTAGTCATAACAATTATGACTAACCTAGTGGCATGGGTTAGCTCGGATTATTGACCACCTCAGATCAGAACTGTGTCAACAGATATGGCCAGGTAAGTGAGACCGGTGGAAGGAATATGCCATTAACTCGTACAAGAACGCATTCAGGTCGAGTAGCTTCCAATTAAAAACCAGTCGGTCGTCTGTGCCAAACTTACCTTAGACACCAAATTGTTGAGTCAGAACCAATTGGGTTAGCCTACAATCCAGACTCTAACCTCTGAGCCTAATTAGGTCTTGCTTGATCGTGACTCGATCTTGACCCAGACTTAATCCTATTAGGCTGGTCAATTTAAGCATTGTTGATCCCATCTAACCAACTCTTGATTCGGTTTGATCAACCGCTTAGACCTAATTGAGCTACCCAAGCCCGAACCCAGTATTATGAATATGTCTTAGATCTGAAATTCTCAATTTTAGACCTAATTAATATTCCATAAACTTAATTCTTAATTAAGTTAGGGTTCATAAACAAAATATGCACAATAAATCCTAGGGTTTCAGGATCTAGGGTTTTGCAGAAAGTAAGTTTTGGGTTTCTGATTAAGGACGAACACGCAGCACCCCTACACATCATAAGAACACCCCATCGAATGGGAAGAGAGGGCCTTTAAACCCTTCTTCGTTCTTATGACCGGACGGCCAAGAGGAACGCCTTAATCAGGAACATGTAAATACTACAAAACAGTTATAGATCTATATCATATATCTCATATACAAATTTAGATCTAATCAATGGCATATTTTGCATACATCTCATGTATCAAATCATGCATATTTTCAGATCTAAATTATCTCATAATAATCTAAAAAATTAGATTTAAATTGATCTAATCAAAATAAATTCTAATCTAGACAATTATGTAGAACTATTCTACAACTAGTCTAGACATGCATCAATCATATCTCATATGATATTTAAAATTAAATAATTTTTATTTGCTATTTTTTCAGATGTTATTATAACACTTATAATATCAGAAAATAGTAAATAAGAAGATCTAAAATATGATTTAATCAGATTAAATCAAAGACATGCAAAACTATTCTATAGAACTATTCTATTCTAGAACTAGTCATGCATATCTTCATGTAATCTTAGATCCAAATCATTTAATTTTAATTTTTTTTTGATTTCAGATCTGATCACATCTCATGTGACATCTGAAATCACTTTATTTTCTAATTAAAATAAAATTTAAAATCAGATCTAAACAATTTTAGAACCATGGCTCTGATACCAGTTGAAGGGAAATCCTGATTTCCCGGTCCAGGTTCGTTCAGATCTGATTCAGATCAAGAGATATATTTCAAAAATTTTTCTCTTGATCTCAATCAGATCTTGATATGTTTCAGATCTGATTCTTATTATTTTAATAAAATAAATAAAATAAAATAAGATAAATTAAATCAAATTTAATTTACCTGATTTGGGTAATCCTATTACCCTGTAGATGATCCTGATTGCAGCGGAAGGTTCTGGATCTTAGCCACGCAAGCGCCTGGCCTCTACCGGTATCCACTCGGGTTGGATCTGGAGATCCTCTTCTTCTCTATTACACCTCCAAAAATCAGATCTGGATCTGATCTGGAGGATCTTCAAAACTCTTTTGAAGATCTGCAGTCGTCCTTTTGCAGCAGCGCAGCCTTCTTGCTTTTTTGATCGCCTTTCTTGATCTGAATCGCACCAACCTAAGTCCAAAACTCCTTTTGGACGTGGAGAGGAGAGGGGAGAAGAGACTATGGCATGGAGGAAGGAGGGGAGAGGCAGCCTTGGGGCATGGGGAACTCTTTCTCAATTTTAGATTCACTTGAGTTGGGCGCAGGGTCTTATTTATAGACTAAGCGTGATCCAACTCCTCTTCCTTCCCAACCAATCACAACCCTTTGTGAAATCAGATCTAAATCTGATTGGTTGGGAATAGAGACCCCTGGATTCCTCCTTAGAGGGTGCCTAAGACCAGTCAAACTTGGATTCTTAGTAGAACTCTAATTGGAATCCAAAAGGAGGATGGAGTCCTTGTCCAACAAGGACTCCTAGGCGCCTCCTACTTGGGCTCACGCCAAGGGTGGCGTGCGCCCTTCCTCCTTGCCAGGTTCTGGCAGGGGGACAGGCCCCCACCAGCTCTCCAATAGGTGCATGACATGTGGTCAAAAGTCAAAGTGTCAATGGTCAACGTTTGACCAGTCAAAGGTAGACTTTTGACCAAAGTCAAAGAACAAGAAATGGCAGGTGACCAAAAATGGCAGGTAATGTCTTACAAAATAAGACAACCTTTTCTGACTTGGACAACCTCCAGTCAGACCATATGAAGGCCTCTGATTGAGCACAAACTCCTTTGGCTCAGTCAGGACAACTTATTTATGATAGTAAAAGAAGAACGTTAGGTTCAATCGAGTGCTAGCACGATTTCCTTGAACCTAATTGAATCTCATTCAGATCAATTGAACTAGATCAGTTCAATTGATGATCACCAGATTCAAACCCTTGTTTGTGTGACCCAGTTAGGTTCAGTTCTGTATGGTAATGGGATATGTCATGATCTCTATCATCGACATCATCGAAACTCCTTTCGATGGATCAGAACTCTTCTGATTCGAACAGCTAGAATGATCGATCATCTAAATCATTCTAATTGCTCCCAAAATCCACCAGTGACACCTAGCAGTATATGGTGGCAACCCATCAGAGCTGAATGCGAACCTCTTGGTGCAGCTACCTGTGTGATTAAGTTCTTCTATCTTGAGCCCCGATCAGATTAGGGTTAAGGTGAACTCGTCAAACCCTAGTCTCTGTCATATGATGTAATCATTCGATTCGAGTCCGATGTGAAAATCTAAATAGAAACTCTTTCTATTATTTCACTCTGCCATGGCCATGGGCTTCTGGACTTGATTCTCATGATCATCATAGGGCTGCTCCTCTACCACCGAGGTAGATAGATTCCATCTTGATGCAATCCAGTTCCTACAATGAACATGCTATAGCCAACATACACCTCAGGGTTCCATATGGCTAGGAGACCGAGTAATGGTGTAGTCAAACTATAACACCCTCAAGGTGAACTGCCGATGCATCTCAGGTCAAAGAACCAGACACACTACTGCAGCATCGAGTCAGTCATTGACGAGAAGGTAGACTTCCTAATGACTACTCGAGGTGGTCACGCTCAGTGCCCTCGTTCTCTAACGAGTACCTGTACTCTCGCTCCGGTGTCTCCACACCATAGACTCAAGACTCATCTACTAAAGAGAAGCGATTGTACACCAACCTTCCAGATCAATCACCATCCTCGTGATGATCCTATGATTGGAAGCATTTTATGAGTTAATAATGATTATTCATGTCTTAAATTTTCAACTCTTGAAAATATGAATTATGATTACCATTAACTCAAAGGATGTATCACAAACACTAAATAGACATATGTGATAGAAAATAATCCATTTTATTGATTTTAGTCAAAATTATAATTTTGCCCCTAGAAGTGTATTACAAGTGTCAACCAATTTTGGCTTCTAGGGCATATATATCTAACAATAGATTGATTGTCCATCATGCATCATCACTTTGAAGAGTCGCTTGCATACTTCATAGCAAGCTGCACGGCTCTGCTTACCATACAACTCTTGTAGGTGGCCAGTATTTTTTTGGCAGTCCTCATATCTTCATGTTGGCGCTAGAATTCGTTAAACATTGACACAAATATGTAGCACCTAACCATGTTATTATCGTCCAACCACTTCTCATGAGATGCTCTCTGATCAGCGGTCGGACAGGCTAAAAGAGGGGGAAGGTCCTGGTCAAGGACATAATCCAATTTCTCAAAACTCAAAATAATTTTCAAGTTTCAAAGCCAATTCTTAAAATTTGGTCCAATCAACCTATTGGTTTCAAGAATTTTGTTTAGGGGATTTGAAGCAGACATTGTTCCTATAGAGAGTCAAAGTTTTTAGTTAGATTTTGTAATTAGCTTAATCAATTTATTTTAGAAATTTTATTTTAAAAATAAATTTGGGCTTCCACTATTATTTTGGATCGCTTACACTCCCCTGGTAGAGATATGAAAACCTCCACAACCAAAGATTTCTAGTGGGTGCTGCGGTCTCATCGTCTAGCTTACCACCTCACATAATAGTTATTGGTGATGGGTTAGTTGATGAGTGGACAACTTTTATCCAATGTTTCTCCAAACATGTTGAAGCCAACTTCAATTTCTAATTCATAAAGCTCACCATGCTCGGAATATTGCTCCATTCCTTAGTTAAGTTAGATCCACCATTTGCACCAAATGGAGTCGTAATTGGGATCCTCACCGTATCCAAAATATTGAGCCCAACCCCTTCTCCATCTTGCAATATCTCATGCCTAATAGCATGGTTGCATCTTTTTGGTCCAATTGAACCACTATCTAGTCAAGAACAATCAACCTCGGGAATGGCCCACACAACTACAATGATGGAAGACTGCAAGACTTAATATTTTATAGAAAAATTTGATTGAGATCTCATCCTAAATTAGTCATAACAGTTATGACTAACCTAGTAGCATGGGCTAGCTTGAATTATTGGCAACCTAATTTAAAACTTAATCAACCAAATTGATCAGGTAAGTGAGATTGATGGGAGGGATATGTCATTAACTTGCCATAGACTCAATCTATGCGAGTAGCTCCTAATTAATGACCACCAATCAAAAATGCCAGACTTATCTTAGATACTAATTGATCAATAAGAATTGATTAGGTTAACTGACAATTCAGGCTCAAACCACTGAGCCTAATTAGGTCTTTTCTTCAATCGATAACATGTGGCTGTTAATCGATATGACCAAGCTACATCTACATGGGTTGGTCATGAGCACTCTTGGTTCCATCCTAATCAACACTTGATTTAGTTTGATCAATCTCTCATACCAGACCTAATTGAGCTACCCACATACTGAACTCATATTTTATGAAATTATCATAGATCTTCAATTCTTAATTTTTAAATCTGATCAATTTCATATCTTAATTCTTAATTAAGTGTATTATGACATAGGTTTATATTTAGATGTCATAACTATTTTAAATCTAAATATTTTTTTTTATTTTGATTTTATATCTCATACAACATTCTGTCCACATATTAGAGTCGACTCACCCTAGATTCGAGTCAGCTCCAAACAATGAGTCGACTCCAACTAGGTTGAGTCAACTCCTCTGTGACAAACAGAGAACCTTCTACTACAAGTCACAGAACTAAGTCAACTCGTCTGCAAACTGAGCTGACTCTCCAAGGTATCGAGTCGACTCCAAGAGAAATGAGTTGACACACTAAGGGTTCGAGTCGACTTGACCAATAATCAAGTTGACTCCTCTATGATAGCAATAGGTCATAGATCAATTTTTAAAGAATATGTGCATACCATAAAATTCTAGTTTAGATATGGAAACAGCTTTCATAATCTGAACAATTTTACATGCAACATGTAAGAGATCCTAGGATTTTTGAATCTAGGATTTTGTAGAAAGTAAGTTCATCATTTTGCTGTTCTTCTTCATGAGGACCATCACAAGTAGCACCCCTACGCACCATAAGAGAACCCCATTGAATGAGAAGAGAGGGTCTTTAAAATTTTCTTTCTCTTATGACCAGACGGCCATGGTGACTACCCCATTCTGAGTACTATGCTACTAAGATATAAAACTTGATCTACAATATGCATATATCTCATATATGAAAATAGATCTAACCTAAACATGCTTTGATAATATATACATCTCATGTACCTTGAAAACTACATCTCATGTATTTTTAATCTAATATTACTTCTGATCTCATCAAAAGAATCTAATTTAGATCTATGAACTATCAACCTAGCTCTGATACTAGTAGAAGGATCAAATAACACACCAGATCAAATGCAGCAGAATTCAAAAAAAATTTTTGATCCAATCCAAAATGTAGATCATAGATCTTAATCAAGAAGCAAGCACAATATAGAAAGACATCATGTTATAAAAGGATGATCACATCACCTTGCACGGGTAGATGATCTTTACAATCTAATGATCATGCTTTTATTGAGGTCCATTGTTGAGCCATGCACGCGCCTGACCACTACAGTTATCCACTCAGGCTCGGACCTAGATGACTTTCCCAGCTTAGATCCTCCTTTAACAAGTCAGATCTAAATTCTCCTGTATCCATCTTTAATCTGATCATTGATAGAGATTGAATCAACTCTTGATTACTTCTCCTTCTTCTTTTGCATAGATAGCATCTAACCTTTTGAGTACATGAACCAAGATCAGCCCAACTCCTTTGGGCATGGGAGAGAGAAAGGAAGATAGTGGAGAGGAGAGGGAAGAGACATGGGATGAAAGTGACAAAATTTTGATAGTTTCTAAAAACTTTGATGCCAAACTATTTGGCAAGTACCTATTTATAGAAATAGAAACCTAAGAGTCGTTAGGGTTTAAGTCATTGATCAGGTCGAGTGACTTAAAGTAAAAGGACTCCATATCTGGTGGCACTTCCCATTTCTCTCATTTTATTGATGAAAAACATCAAACAAAACATATGGGGTATGCACCATCCTTATCTAGATAAGGATGGTTGGCATCCCATGATAACTTTCCATCTAATTTGAATTCTAAATTCAAACCAGTTTTGAATTTAAATCAAATCCAATTTGAACTTTAAATTCGAAATCCTGTCATCCACATTAATTCAAATTTGAACCTATTCAAATTCAAAGGGGAACAACTTGATCCTTATCCATAAGAGGTGCACTCCCAGAAGAGAAATATGGGGCATGCACTCTCTCTTATTTGTGCCAAAAAGAAGCGAGAAAAAAATAGGACAGCCATAATTGGCATCTCACATTCTTATCCACTTCTAGGTGGACTAGGATGCACCAACTCTTGATGTTCCTATGAACCAAATCCAATTTGGCTAAGCCCTATCCAATAGAAAATTCAAAGCAGGAGAAATTGGGTTCAATCATGTGCTAGTATGATTTTTTTGAACCCAATAGGATCAAATCCTAACCCAATCAGAATGTATGAGCTCAATTGAAATATCCAAGATCAAAATTCTTTATTGTATAACCTTATAGATTCAATTCTATATGGTAATGGGATATATTGTGATCTTTGTCAACAACATCATCGAAACTCTTTTTGATGGATCAGAACTCTTTTCAATTTAGTAAATTAAAATTATCGATCATCAAGATAATTCTAATTGATCCCACAATCCATCAGTGATACCTAACAGTATGTAGTGGCTATCTATTAGAACTAAAGATAAATCTCTAAGTATAGTTACCATGTAATTTGGTCCTTCTATCATGAGTCCCGACAAGACCAAGGTCAAGGTTAACTTGTCAAACCTCATGCCTATCATATGATAGAATCAATCGATTCGAGTTTGATGTGAAATCTAATAGAAATTTTTTTCTATCTTTCATACTATCATGGCCATGGGCTTTAGGACTCAATCTCATGATCTTCATAGGACTACTCTATCAAGATCGATAGATCCCATGTTGGTGCAATCCAATTCCTATAATGAACATACTAAAGCCAATATATACCTCAAAGCTTCATATGGCTAGGAGACCAAGTTATGGTGTACTCAAACTACAGCACCCTTAGGTAAACTTTCGATGCATCTTAGGTCAAAGAACTAGTCATACAACTGCAGCAATGAGTATATCATTGATGAGAAGGTAGACTTTCTTATGACTGCTCAAAATTGATCATGCTCAGTATTCTTGTTCTTAACAAGCATCTGTACTTTTACTTCAATGTCTCTACACCATAAATTTAAGACTCATCTATCTGAAGGAAGTGATCATACATTAATCTTTTGGATCGATTACCATCCTTGTGATGATCCTATGATCGAGAGTAATTTATGAGTTAATTATAGTAACACATGTCTCAAATTTTTAACTCTTGAGAATATGTGTTATCATATCCATTAATCCAATGGATGATTTATAAACACAATTAAATACAAATATGAATGAAATAATTTAAATTTTATTAATAAGTCAAATATTATAAAATATGCCTATAGAATATTTTTACATGTGTCGGCCAATCTGGCTTCTAAGGCGTACTTCTAACAATAGGCTTGGATAACCCTTGTTTCTAAATAAGGGAGATAGAGAAAACCCTTATTTTTAAATGAGGTAGGCTCGGAGAACTCTTGTTCATAAACAAGGAAGATAAAAAAAAAATCTATTTTCAAATGAGGCGAGATCAGAACTACCAATTTTAAATGGGGCAAGCATCTAAATTCACTCAATGCCAAGGCATACCTAACTCATTCTACATCAAGGTAATTTGCTCAATGCCAAGGCATATCTGACTCATTCTACATCAAGGTAACTATAGAAATTATGAAACTTGAGATCCGAAGGAAACTTTGCTGTTAAAAGTGCATTTCATTCATGAATTGAGATACAAAGTAAAGTTACAACGTTAACGCTCAGTGCACAAATGGCCTTACAGAGGCAACAAAAAAAAGGAAAAAGAATTTACAAGAGAATCAAGTATTCTAGGCAGCCTTGAGTGGTAACGATCTCAACGAAACAATATCCATCACCACTTATTCTAGACTTGAGGCCTCATTCAGAGATAAGCCAACCTTAGGAAAGAGATGCTAAACCAAATGTCCAATCCTTTCAAATCCAACATCGAGTGCCATGACTGCTATATCCGCCACCACAAGATTAGTAGCTCGACGAATCCTAATGAGCAACTTCTCCTGCCGTTTGATCATTTCGGATCCCTTATTAGCCATTTCAGTCTTCGCCAAGTTAGTGTGGAGTCGAGTCAACTAGGCTTTGGATTCTTTATTAGTTGCCTCACTCTCTGCCAAGTCGATATGAAGTCGAGTTAGTTCGGTTCTATCTTTACTTAGAAGTTCAGAAAGACTACTGGCAACATTTTGAATTGAGATGATTCTACTCTCATCACCACTAACATTAGATCTTCGAGTATCCTGCATCTATCATGGCTCTACCAGAGTGCCTCTTTTTTCACTGGACCGATGCTCAAGGCTAGCTATCCTTTCTTCAGCCAATCGCAATTGGTTTTGAAGTTGAGCGATCTTCTCGATAGCTCCCCATCTAGACTCTTCAGTGGCCCTACTAGAGTCGATATATTGTTCTTAGCCACAACTCTCTCTCGTGCCGAACGGAGCTCGTTATAGTACCGAGCAACCTTTGCCACTAAGTCCCAAGTCTTTTCTTCAGCGAGCTTTGCTAATCACTCATACCTTTCTATCAACTAATTCCTCTCGATAATGTGCGCCTTGGTGTTCAACCAGACAGACAAGCTTAAATGCCTGATCACAACCGAAGCCACTTCAAAGTTTCTTTTATCTTCAAGAATTTTCGTTCAACTTCAGCGGCTCTTTTCTATGCTCGCTTAGCATTCTTTTCAAGAACATTAAGATGGGCCTTAATCAACATACCTCAAGGAAGGGGATCGTCTTGAAGATAAGTAGGTGGGCAACCAAAACTTTCATACTGACCGAACAAACATGCAAAAATCAAAAAGTCAAAGAAAGACCCTTAAAGGTGAAAGAAAAACTTATTTTCCATTAACAAAAGAAGTTTTTATATTGATAGAAAATGAAAGCAAAAATACAAGAGTTATGCCCCAATGACCTCAACTTGAGGGCCGACAAAAGAGCTCGGAGCCACGTCCACTGGCTACATGGATCCTTCGGCTGGTGGAGATGATGTTAGAGGAGGCTGAGCTTCCATAGGGAGATCCCTGAGCACCGCTTCAACCACTTCATCCACTTGTGGCTATTCCTCAGTGGCTGTAGCATCGGAGATTTGTTGGTCGTCATCAACGGTGCCTTCATCCAAGAAGGAAAGATCAAGTTTTAGATATCAGGTTGAGATTTTTTAGCATGCATCTTCCTGTCCGATGATGAAAGCTTCCATGCTAAATTGTTTCTTTTCAGTAGAGAACTCCTTTGATCCCTTAAATGCCTCCACTACTAGATGACTCGTCTCCACAATCTTTACTTTCATTTCCTTCTCAGCCTCGATAACTTTGGCTAGCACCGCTAGTTTTTTCTTCTTCTCCAAGGCAAATTCACTCTCCGCTTTGTCTAGTGCCCCTTTTAAGTGCTAAACTTTTGCCTTGGCTGCCTGCACTGCCGATATGGCCTTAGTTGTAGCATTTTTTGCTTTGACCATAGTAGCCTCCATCGTTTTGCACTTTTCTTAGGCATCGATAGCCTCATCCCAGACATCCCTTATGGTATTGGCAAACAGAGCCACATAATGGCACATCTAAATCCAGAGAAAAAGCATGTCAAAAAAAAAATTGACAAAAAGTAAGGTGAGCATTACCCAAATGGTAGTGGTAATGGCCTTCTTTTGCTGCTTTCGGAAGCTCACCCTTCCCATCTTATCCAAGTCCTCATCGACAAGCCCCGTTTCAAATAGAGTGCAACCAACCTTTGGATCTTCAAAGGAAATGGGTGGCAAGGGCGAGGAGGAATCAGACCTATCACTAGAGGGCCCGGCAAATATTGACTTGGCCTTTCTAGCTTGGGCTACTCTTCAATGACCTCCAACTTAGGAAGTTGGAAGCGCTATAGGTTGGGCCATCCTGGTCAAGACCAACGACACCAACACCACTTTAGTCAGTGTGGAGGAAGTCCTGGCAGGCAATACCGAAGTAGCTTTAGCAGCCTTTTGCTTCTTTTGGGCTCCAAACATTGCTAAGGCTTTCCTCTTCTAAGCCACACTCTTCTTCAACTCCTCAAGCTCATCGGGCCTTATCTCTATATCAGGATAAAACAAGTCAAGAATTATAATAGAAGAAAAGACATTAGAAGCAACTGGTCTGAGTCTTACCTCTGGGATCGGTCGGACTCAGACCCACATTAAAAAGGATTTGCTCGAATGAAAGTTGCTTCAAAACAAAAATTTTATACTCCCATAAAATTTAAAAGTACTCTATGTCCTTCTTTCCTAAAATGGGAATCTCCTTCATCATAGAGTCCCTCAGTTGACCCTAGTTCGGTATCCTCCAGCCCTCAACAATAGGACTTGAGATAAACAAAAATCGTTCCATCATTCATGAACTGAGGAAGGAGGCCCCTTTATCAGAGGAGATACCCCTTGCTGGGGGGAAATGTAGTATCAACCCTCAAAATGGGGTGGCTTTTAATAGTGAAAAAGTATCAAGAAAGGGAGATGGTTGGGTTAACCTCAGCCAAAAATTAGGTGGTCAAGAAACTAATGATGAACCAAAACAAGTTTGGGATAAGGGAGCATAAGAAAATATTCAAAAAATGAAAATGATCGATAATGAAGGAATAAAGGGGAAGCCTGAGCCCAATCCAGAATGCTTTCTCATAAAGCCCGAGCCGACCTAGAGGTGGAGTGCAAATTCGATCACTCAGTCCTGATAACTTAAGCTTAAATTCAGAAGAAATTCCAAGTTGAGCTCAGATCAAACTTAAGTCATCAAAATCTAAAGAAGACCTAAATGTACCAAGCATGAAGGTCAAATCGACCTCACATCCAGTATCCGATTCTGCTATATTCTCCCCCAAAGAAGAGGAGTCTGAGGACCACTCCCTGACCAAACTCATAGAGTCAGTCATTAGGAAAAGCACGAAAGGATCAAAAAGGTGAAATAAAAAGAAGAAAAATGAAAGAAATGAGGATAGGAAGAAATGGAAGATGAAAAGCATAAAAAAAATGGGCGAAGGACCAACCTGCGAGCGTATAGGCGATGGAAAGAAAACCGACTAAAGAAGAGAGGAAAAACTCTGACGGTGATCAGAAGAGATGAAGGAGACCCTGATGGTGACCAAAAAACATGAAAGAAACCTTGGAAAAGATGGCTGGTGGGAGATCTTCCAAACTAGATAGAAGAAGAAAAAAGAGAGAGAACAAGACTTAAAGATGAAGAGTGGAAGTGGTATTTATAGGCCTCGGATTATAGATACAACCGGATGTCGAATCACCACTAGCCATCAAGTCTTTGCCACCTAGTGCATCCCTATGAATCCAAATGCATTATAAGCTATCTCATTTCAAAAAGGCATGCCCAAAACACTGCCAGCCATCCTTCGAATTCGGAGCCCCCCTTGATTGCCTTTTAGCATGACTCTTCATTTCTGCCATAACCCATGGATGCGTCATTTCAACTAAAAAGATATTACTGTTGGTCTTCAGCACTTCCCATTCAATGTACTCCCTTCATCCGAACCTGCTTTGACTCAAACTTGAGAGTAGAGGGGTAAGTATTGGGGGTAAAATTATATTTGTCAAAGATCTCGGGACTTCAGATCATATGAAGTCTCATATGAAAGTTTGGCAGTGATCCCTAAAATGTTCTTCATCGACCCCTTGTCAAAATTTGACCCCTTGTCGAAATTGGACCCTTCTTTAGCCTCCTATTGGAAAAGGTATCCCAAATCCAATTATCTAGCTTGTAGATGATTGAGATCATTCATGTAAACATATATGAATCATTCATTAATAAAAGTTATTTGGCTTATTTCATCATAAGGTTGTACGTCTTCTTAATCGAACTCCATTGTTATGATGAAAATCCTTAGAACTACTTCTGATATGATAAAGAAAGATTTATCATGTGGTTTTTAAACTTGTTCGCGATCAAATGATACATTATTAAGGATAGTAATTATATCGAGTATAGGTCATATACCATATGGGTTAATTGTCCTCTTAACCAAGGAGTGTGTTGACATTGGTATGGCGTAAAGTGAGATATAATCTACACTGAACATGATCATTTCAAAGCACTCTACTATCGAGAGTATTATCCGAGGGGATATGGGTATAAGTATTTCTTAGATCTGAGATCACCATGATGACTTGCAAGCAACTCACTGTACTTTGATACCAGACTAACTGCATTTCTAATTCAGTGATGGAAGGTTTTTGGGTGCAATCAAGTACTTGTTAAGTCAGTATGTGAGTCAAGATAGGTTTGACCACTTCAAGTAAAATTGGAGAGAATGTCTTAATGTATTTCAATTTAGCAAAATCCTAGGCAGGATGATCCTTATGAGAGTTATAAGATTGAGTAGGTTGAGACACTATAAGGATTATTGATCAAGAGTTGACAATAAACTCTAATATTTTCTGAGCATTATTGGTCAAGAGGATGAATTATACGATAGCCATATTCTAGTAGGTTATGGATATTGCTTTGTTATATTCGACTCTATGTCGGTACTATGGCTAGATGGTCACTTTGATTGATATAGGAAGCTTGTTCTTGTGCTACCAGCTTAGTGTTCGAACCTATGGGATTATACATACAGAAGTTTCGATCTAATCAGGAGGTTGATCAATGATTATAAATTATTAAAGGATTCAATTATCAATGTAATTGATAATTAATCTAATACATTAATTAAAGTAAGATTAATTAATAATTGAATCTTTAATTGACTCAATTTGATTGAGTTATAAGGATTAGATCAAGACTAATTGAATTTGATTCAATTAGGTCTGATCCAATTAGGTTATTGGATGACTTAATTGCTAACACTATAAGAATTCTAACTATTAGTGATGGATAAATGCTATTGCTAATAGTTACCTGCCGTCGCTAATAACATTGCCATCGCTAATACCATCACAAAATTCAATATGAAAAACTCTTATCGCTAATTATTATTATTAGCGATGGTAAATTTAGCCATCGCTAATACATTATTAGTAACAAATTTTATGATAGAAAAATTCTATCTCTAATAATGTTTTAATACTTGAATTATTTTTCTTAAAAAATAGTAGCGATGGCAATATCGTGGCTAATGCCATCAGTAATAATTATTAGCGACCAAAAACACCATCGCTAATATGATCACTAAATTTTTATATCATTAAATTAAATAAAAAAAATTATTTGAAGAATTATTAGCGATGGGGTCTTCATCTCTAAAGCCGTCGCTAATAGTTATTAGAGATAACTGATTCTATCTCTAATATCATCGCTAATAGTTAATTTATTTTTTTAAAAATTTTATAATAATAATTTTTTAAATATATCTTAATTTTATAAAATCTAT
Organism: Cocos nucifera; assembly: GCA_006176705.1. NCBI lineage: Eukaryota > Viridiplantae > Streptophyta > Magnoliopsida > Arecales > Arecaceae > Cocos > Cocos nucifera. The sequence continues at coordinate 71,183 of QRFJ01002863.1, read as the reverse complement.
TATAATTAAAATTTAAAAATAATCTAATAATCAAAAATAAAAAATTAATTATATTTTATTAAAAATATAAATTATACAATTCTTGTTTATAATTAGTATCAAAAAAATATGATACATCTAAAAAAAAAAAAATCAGGTCCAATCCTCATTATCACCTGCCTCCTCCTACTCCTCTCAAGTAGCTAGTGGATGAGAGCCAGATATCCTAGCATTCCATAATAAAAAAATAAAACATTATTAGTAAGTTTCGATATGAAGTTGTATCTTTTGATACACTCTTTTGATTTTCAATTAAATTATTTCTACATATTTCATTCGATAATACGGAGCTATAGACATCTTCGATCTATCGATTGAATAGTTAGATTTAATTTTTAGCCTCTAGATCTCCTTTTCAGACCCAAACCTAAATATATAAAGCTTCTAAAAATTAAAACTTAAAATAATTAAAATAATTTAATAATATAATTATCTGATGTGATGGCTAAAATAATGAGCCCAGCTGGCCGCGCAGCTATGAATACTAGAGAAGCTCTATGACCGTGTTGTGGATGGCATCCAGGAGGCTCTAAGTCACTGGCTCAGAAGTCTTTGCACGACCTCCTTCATGTGCACATCACTCCAGGTTTAGGATGTTGAGGTCCGTGAGGATGTCGAAGGATATCGAGATAGTGGAGGATAAAAGCTATGGTCTAACCCTATGACCTGACTCCTACTCACCCCCCCGATGGTGCTGAGCCATCCCTCAAGATCAAGGGGGCTGAGATGATGGGTCATCATCATACCTCTCAGCAATGTACATCGTGTAACACGTCTGTATAGTTAAGAAATATATTAGTTGTAAAATAAAAATTAGATCCTGCAACAACTTAATTAGTAAATAAAGTTTGAAGTTCTTACTGCAATCCATTCTGACGTAGATCTAAGTAGTCACTAGTCCTCCTAAGCTGGTGTGTGGCCCACCATAATTGCAGCTGGTCTAGTGGATGACATAGCTGCCGTGCCTACAATAGATAAATAATAAAATTAAATTAATTAAAACATGTATATAAGAACTTTTATAATTCTAGTGAAGAGCCTTGATATTGATTTCTTACCAGTCTATCGGCTACAACATGTGTGCCGATCGAGCCACCCATATGTCTGATTGGATCCTACTGGGAGATTATGAGCTTAGAAGTGGCACTCTCAAATCTTGGAAACATAAGAAGATAGATCATGAAAAGATGAGAGCGAGCCATAAGAAGAATCAGTCTCAATAGTAAAGTTCAGAAACTAGATCGGCTCATTCTGAGACTGAGCCGACTCAGTTGGGAACTGGGTCAGCTCAGTTCAGGACTAGGTTGGCTAGGTCTTAAAAAAAAATTCAGATAGAAAGTAGTATTTTTGGACTACTGGGATAATATATAACTGGGTTGGCTCAATCTAAGACTGAGTCGACCCAGTCGTAGGTTAGCCGGCTTAGTCTGAAACTGGGCCGACTCAGTTTTCGTGGGTTATTATTTTATGTACGTGGGTTATTTGGATTTGAAGAGTTTTTTTATGAGCTTGGGCTTGACCCTTTATAAAATATATATACTAAAAATAAGTCAAGGTTGTTAGAGTGCTGAAATATATTGAATAAAAGCTTTTTTCTTCCGAAAATCTCTTCTTCTCTTCTTCTCTATTTCTTGATTTATTTGATCATGCTTCTATAGAAATCTCTGAGAAGTACTTTCTTGTTGTTTGGCTAATCACCAATGACCATGCCGATCTGTGTGGAAAGAGCGCATATTTCCAACATTTGGTATCAGAGCGGTGTTGCATGTTAGGAAGGAAGACACCTAGATTTACTACATCCAGGATCTGTTGCATCAGATTTTATCCTAAAACTTCTAGTTTACTTTGTGGTTGTCTCTAGATTGAGGTGGAGATTGTTTACATGGAGGAATGGTGATACAGAAGTTTGGAAAAAGGATCTAGGGCTAGTTAGATCTTCTTTGAAAGATAGTTTTGTTGGTGTGTATGATCGTGAAGTGTGTTAGGGATCTGTTCTTGACTTGTTTGAAGTCATGGGATCAAGTAGATTCAAGATGAGTTTTGAGAAGTTCGATGGCAAGAGAAACTTTACCCTATGGCAGCAAAGAGTAAAGGACTTGTTGGTTCAGTAGAGGATCTACAAGATCTTGACAAAAGAAAGATCGAAAAAGATCAGTGCTGAGGATTGGAAAGAGTTGGAGAAAATTGCTTTAAACACAATCCGGATGTGCTTGGTCGATTAGGTTTTGCCCGAGGTTTGTATAGAGATTATGGCAAAGGGGCTCTGGGAGAGACTGGAGAATACATACATGAGGAAGAACATGATGAACAAGCTATGGTTGAAGAAACAGCTGTATAGTCTGAGGATGCCCAAAGGTGGAGATCTTATTGCACATATCCAAAGGTTCAATCAGGTGTGTTCTGAGGTGATGAGTTTGAATGTGAAGATCGATGAGGAGGATCGGGCATTGCTGCTATTATGTTCTCTCCTAGGTTCATATGATGATCTCATAACAACTTTAGTTTATGGAAAGGAGACCCTAAACAATGAAGAGATTGTTGGTGTGCTCAGATCAAATGAGCAAAGGGAGAAGATCTACAAGGGAGATTCTAAGCCTGAGATCTAGGCTACGAACGAAAGACAGGGAAGATCGAAGGAGAAGACAAGAGGAAAATCTAAGGACAGGTCAAAGCCTCACGATCAGAGGAAGATGACATTGAAATGTTATAAATATCATCAGTCTGAACATCTGAGGAGAGATTGTCCCATTTTGAGATCAAAAAAAGGAAAGGCCAGCAAGAAAGATGATACAGCTTCTGTGAGCAATGGAGAAGACCTGCTAATTGTATCAGATGGATCCACAGAGTGCAATACTATGTGGATACTAGATTCAGTATGCTCACACCACTGTACTTCTCATCGAGAGTGGTTTGCTACCTACCAAAAGGTCGATGGTGGAAGTGTCAGCCTTGGAGATGATCACCCATGCAAAGTAGTTGAAATTGGCTCTATCAAGGTGAGGATGTACGATGGGATCATTTATACATTATCAAATGTCAGGCATGTACCAAAGTTGAAAAAGAATTTGATTTCTTTGGGCTACTTGGAGGAGCAGGATTATGCTTTTAGTAGCCAGGCTAGGAGTGGATGTCTGAAAATTTTCAAGGAAGCTTTCGTAGTGATGAGAGGTAGAAGACTAAGCAATAATCTTTATAGAATGGAAGGCTCAGTGGTAAATGATAATGCAGAGGTGCTAGTAGCAGCACATGAGGAGCAGATTTTATATCGGCTATGGCACTATCGAATGGATCATATGAGTGATCGTGGGCTCACAGAACTAAGCAGAAGAGATATGATCCCAGCCCTGAAGAAGGAGGACACAGATCTTTGTGAGCCGTGTATCTTTGGCAAACAGCATAGGATGAAGTTTGCTAGAAGTACCAAGTGCAGCCAGGGAGTATTGGATTTAGTGCACTCGGATGTATGGGGACCAGCTCCTGTATCAGCTAGAGGTGGGGCAAAATACTTTGTTACTTTCACTGATAATTTCTCAAAGAAGGAGGTGGGTTTATCTGATCAGAGAAAAATCAAAGGTATTTGCCTAATTCAGAGCCTGGAGAGCTGAAGTAGAGGAGTCAGAGAGATAGGTAAAGTGTCTGAGGTTGGATAATGGAGGGAAGTATACTAGCCTAGAGTTCAGGAGGTACTGTGAGAAAAATGGCATCAAATGCCATTACACGGTGAGGATGACTCTCCAACAGAATGGTGTCATGGAGAGGATGAATCAGATACTGATCGAGAAGGCATGGAGTTTGAGGCTACAAACATCACTCCCAAAGTCTTTTTGGGGTGATGCTCTAACTATTTCTTATTTTCTTGTGAACAGGTCCCCTCATTATAAGCTGAATGGAGGCATTTTAAAGAAGGTCTGGAGTGGAAAGAAGATAAAGCTTGGCCACCTGAAAGTCTTCGGTTGCACAGCCTATGCACATGTGGAGGCAACCAAGAGGAGCAAATTGGACCCAAAATCTCAAAAGATGACATTCATAGGGTATCCACAAGGAGTCAAGGGGTATCTACTGTGAGACTCTCAGGCACAGAAGTCAGTGATTAGTAGGGATGTTATCTTTGATGAGAAGAGCATCTTGAGGAGGTCTGGGATAGATAGAACTGAAGAAACAAAGGTAAATAGCGATGGCCAGTTAGAGAATGATGGCATGCAGGTTACATCTACTTATAGGAGTGTTCCTATTGAGGTGGAGCTGGGCAAAAAAGTATTATCTCAGATTGAAAATTAGCATGAAGGGCCGACAGTTCAGATAGATGTGCAGGAGTAGCCACAGACATCAGGCAAAGATGTGCCAGTGGGAGTGGCTTTGCACAAGCCCTAGTGTACTATTAGGAGATCGGTTAGATATGGCATTGATGAGGTTATCTCCTATGCACTCATCACTGCTAATGGAGATCTAGAGAATTTGCAGAGGCCATGGAGAGTGAGGATCATGATTCATAGATGCAGACCATGATGGAGGAGATGGAATCACTTGAGAAGAATCAGACATGGCAGCTGGTGGATCTTCTAGAGGGTGCTTGATCTATTGGCTCAAAGTGGATATTCATAAAGAAAGAAGCACCTTGAAAAGGGCATTATCATCTGAATTTGAGATGAAAGACTTGGATCCAGTTGAGAAAATTCTTAGAATGGAGATTTGCAGAGATAGGTGCAAAGGAGTGCTCCATTTATCATAAGGAAAGTATGTCTAGAAGGTTCTGGAGAGGTTTAAGATGAAGATGGCCAAACCTATAGAGATACCATTGCCGAGCCATATGTCTCTCTCCAAGTTACAGTACCCCCAATCAAAAGAGGAGAGAGAGTACATGAAATGAGTTCCTTATGTAAATACTGTAGGCAGTATGATGTACACTATGGTGTACTATAGACTAGATATAGCACATGCTATGAGCATGGTTGGTAGATACATGGCTAACCCTGAGAAGGAATACTAGAAAGCATTGAAATGGATATTGAGATATTTGCATGGAATAAGGGATTATGGTTTAATGTTTGGTGGGTAGCCAGGAGGATTTGGAGAACAATCTGTGAAGATGTGTGAAGGTTCAGGTCCTCTGTGTTAGATATGTGTCCTAGAAGCCAGAATTGGCTGACACTTGTAATACACTTCTAGGGGCAAAATTATAATTTTGACTAATATCAATAAAATGGGTTATTTTCTATCACATATGTGGATTTAGTGTCTGTGATACATCCTTTGAGTTAATGGTAATGATAATTCATATTTTCAAGAGTTGAAATTTTAAGATATGAATAATCATCGTTAACTCATAAAATGCTCCTGACCATAGGATCATCACGAGGATGGTGACTGATCCGAAAGGTTGGTGTACAATCGCTTCTCTTTAGTAGATGAGTCTTGAGTCTAGGTGTGGAGACACCGGAGCGAGAGTACAGGTACTCATTAGAGAACGAGGGCACTGAGCGTGACCACCTCGAGTAGTCATTAGGAAGTCTACCTTCTCGTCAATGACTGACTCGATGCTGCAGTAGTGTGTCTGGTTCTTTGACCTGAGATGCATCGGCAGTTCACCTTGAGGGTGTTATAGTTTGACTACACCATTACTCGGTCTCCTAGCCATATGGAACCCTGAGGTGTATGTTGGCTATAGCATGTTCATTGTAGGAACTGGATTGCATCAAGATGGAATCTATCTACCTCGGTGGTAGAGGAGCAGCCCTATGATGATCATGAGAATCAAGTCCAGAAATCCATGGCCATGGTAGAGTGAAATAATAGAAAGAGTTTCTATTTAGATTTTCACATTGGACTCGAATCGAATGATTACATCATATGACAGAGACTAGGGTTTGACGAGTTTCACCTTAACCCTAATCTGATCGGGGCTCAAGATAGAAGAACTTGAATCACACAGGTAGCTGCACCAAGAGGTTCGCATTCAGCTCTGATGGGTTGCCACCATATACTGCTAGGTGTCACTGGTGGATTTTGGGAGCAATTAGAATGATTTAGATGATCGATCATTCTAGCTGTTCGAATCAGAAGAGTTCTGATCCATCGAAAGGAGTTTCGATGATGTCGATGATAGAGATCATGACATATCCCATTACCATACAGAACTGAACCTAACTGGGTCACACAAACAAGGGTTTGAATCTGGTGATCATCAATTGAACTGATCTAGTTCAATTGATCTGAATGAGATTCAATTAGGTTCAAGGAAATCGTGCTAGCACTCGATTGAACCTAACGTTCTTCTTTTACTATCATAAATAAGTTGTCCTGTCTGAGCCAAAGGAGTTTGTGCTCAATCAGAGGCCTTCATATGGTCTGACTGGAGGTTGTCCAAGTCAGAAAAGGTTGTCTTATTTTGTAAGACATTACCTGCCATTTTTGGTCACCTGCCATTTCTTGTTCTTTGACTTTGGTCAAAAGTCTACCTTTGACTGGTCAAACGTTGACCATTGACACTTTGACTTTTGACCACATGTCATGCACCTATTGGAGAGCTGGTGGGGGCCTGTCCCCCTGCCAGAACCTGGCAAGGAGAAGGGCGCACGCCACCCTAGGCGTGTGCCCAAGTTGGAGGCGCCTAGGAGTCCTTGTTGGACAAGGACTCCATCTCCTTTTTGGATTCCAATTAGAGTTCTTCTAAGAACCAACTTTGACTGGTCTTAGGCACCCTCTAAGGAGGAATCCAGGGGACTCTATTCCCACCAATCAGATTTAGATCTGATTTCACAAAGGGTTGTGATTGGTTGGGAAGGAAGAGGAGTTGGATCACAGCTTAGTCTATAAATAAGACCCTGCGCCCAACTCAATTGATATGAGATGAATTGAGAATTAGAATTCCCCACGCCCCAAGGCTGCCTCTCCCCTCCTTCTCCATGCCAAGTCTCTTCTCCCCTTGCTCTCCACGTCCAAAAGGAGTTTTGGACCTTGGTTGGTGCGATTCAGATCAAAGAAAGGCGATCAAAAGCAAGAAGGCTGCGCTGCTGCAAAGGACGACTGCTGATCTTCAAAAGGAGTTTTGAAGATCCTCCAGATCAGATCCAGATCTGATTTTTGGAGGTGTAATAGAGAAGAAGAGGATCTCCAGATCCAACCCGAGTGGATACCGGTAGAGGCCAGGCGCTTGCGTGGCTAGATCCAGAACCTTCCGCTGCAAACAGGATCATCAACAGGGTAATAGGATTACCCAAATCAGGTAAATTAAATTTGATTTAATTTATCTTATTTTATTTTATTTATTAAAATAATAAGAATCAGATCTGAAACATATCAAGATCTGATTGGGATCAAGAGAAAAATTTTTGAAATATATCTCTTGATCTGATCAGATCTGAACGAACCTGGACCGGGAAATCAGGATTTCCCTTCAACTGGTATCAGAGCCATGGTTCTAAATTATTTAGATCTGATTTTAAATTTATTTTAATTAGAAAATAAATGATTTCAGATGTCACATGAGATGTGATCAGATCTGAAATCAAAAAAATTAAAATTAAATGATTTGGATCTAAGATTAGAAATATGCATGACTAGTTCTAAAATAGAATAGTTCTATAGAATAGTCTTGCATGTTTTTGATTTAATCTGATTAAATCATATTTTAGATCCTTTTATTTACTATTTTTTGATATTATAAGTGTTATAATAACATCTAAAAAATAGCAAATAAAAATTATTTAATTTTGAATATCATATGAGATATGATTGATGCATGTCTAGACTAGTTGTAGAATAGTTCTACATAATTATCTAGATTAGAATTTATTTTGATTAGATCAATTTAAATCTAATTTTTTAGATTATTATGAGATAATTTAGATCTAAAAATATGCATGATTTGATACATGAGATGTATGCAAAATATGCCATGATTAGATCTGATTTATATATGAGATATATGATATAGATCTAAAACAGTTTTGTAGTATTGAATGTTCCTGATTAAGGCGTTCCTCTTGGCCGTCCGGTCATAAGAATGAAGAAGAGTTTAAAGGCCCTCTCTTC